>JANTCA010016542.1:6720-25249 GCA_024741275.1 Chironex yamaguchii | reverse complement strand
ATCTTTCGTAATAAATTACAGTTAGTTAACCAATTTTGTGAGTTTTATTTTGTTGGTGCGGTCCTCGATCCCCAACATACAAAAAAAGTTTTGGGCAGAGGCTGTTAACACAGCTTGTTATGTAAAGAACGTCTTCCAGCAGTAAAGACACCCCATGAGACAATATGGGGCAGAAAGCTAACTGTATAATTTTTAAAGCTACGTGGATGTGATGGATATGCTCAAATCCCAAAGTTAAAAAAGCCAAATTTAGTCCAAAGAGTAACAAGTTAATGTCTCTTGCATATCAGAAGAAGAGAAAAGCCAATCATCTCTGAGCTACAACCAAAGGCAGGGTAGTAGTAACTAGAGATGTAAAGTTTAATTAAGGCGAGTTGAGTGGGGGAAAAGTCCTAAGAAAACTTCATACTGAAGTAGAAACACCACTAGTAGGATTGCCAATGGATTATAGGTCGGGCGTACACCAGGATACTGGCGATGAAGTCCCATGCCTGAGCTTGTGCCAGAGGTTGTGCCTGAGCCTGAGTAGCAAGTACATCCTCACTTGGGCGCTGGAGCAGGGGAACCTGCAAAACCTGATGCAGCTTCAGTAAGGTCAGGACGACCAGATAGAAGTTGACACCCTACCAAGGCCTATGGCATTATTCAAGGTTTTTGAGACGAGGCTCTTATGATATGAGTCTGAAAAGGTGACAATTGCTAATTAAGTTACGGAGAGGGTAGATCCAAATGCTGTATAGGAGGCACTTGATTAACCAGAATCAGAAAAAGGCAATGGTCGATGAGTATGATCCTCTCATTAAACTTTTTGAATTAGTGGAAAGGCCAAAAGAGAGAGATGTTGGGGACAATAAATGGATGTCAAAGGTGAAAAATGTAATGCAGATGGTTCTGTTTAGAGATATGAGGCCAGAGTAATGGCCAGGCGATTCACTTAAGACGTATTAGCTATCAGGAGCATTGTGAGAGATTCAAGTCTTAAGTCTGAGGGAACCATCCGAGTTAAGTCTGGAGAGTTTGAGGTAAATTTAATCGATAAATTCTTACAACATTGGAGCCTTTTTGTAAATTCGTCTATGGAACTATTTACAGTCCACTACTGCTTTGTATATAATGAAGTTCAATGCGTGAATATTTGCGAGGAATTTGAATCTAAACATCTAACGAAATCTAAGAGCCTATACACCTAAACTGGAGTTTTTATGGAGTAATTCTTAACCCTCGTGCATACATTAGACCCCTCCTAAGTAGCAAGCCTACTAACACAAATTCGGGTAAATAGAGATAATCAATGAAAAGCCGGAAGATGGCCCATTTTCAGAATACTTGGAGCAATTAGAACCAAGACACACTATCTGGAACATAATTATTAATAGGGAACACAAACAGGAACAAAACGAGATTTAAAGTCAATTTCGTCAGTTTGACTGAAGAGTGGAGCTCAAGTTTTGTGTCATTCAGTATGATGAACGACTTTTTGCTTTGAATACATGACTCGGATTAACTAGAATCCATCTTGACTTGCTTAAAAATAATAAAAATAACAAGTTAAAATCAACATAACATACCAAAAATATTAAAATGCAATCATTTAAGATTGGGAGGTTCTTTTCAGATACGCAGGAAAACGTTTCTTGTTAGCGAACGTTACTCCTCTGAAGAACATTCACCTTAAAATTATTGAAAATCTGCGGAACTAATGTAATAATCGCAGCTAAAAAAAGCCTTCTGATTTCATTTATAAGAAATATATAACAAGAAAAATAAAAATACCGTTTTTGGAGGGATTGGCAAATTTGGAATGTTCAAAATTTTTAGAGCGCGATTCACGATTCTCCAACACCCCCCCCCCCCGACGAATTGTCTCACTGTCAAAGTCTGGTACCCCTCCCTCCTCTTAAGGGCGTGACGGATTTTTTAAATGGCTCCTAAAATGACTAGGATTAACATACCATTCCCTATACGAAGGATATTTAGTCGTAGATATGATTGTCTTACGGCTGAAACACTGTTTAATTACTGTCTTACGTCTCTGTGCACTCCAGCATAAGTAAATAAATATTATAATATAGGTCAACACTAAATAGATAAGACTTACTGTACAGCATCAAGTAGTATAAAGAATACTCTCATTTAGAATACAGCATTCATCAGAAAGTGCACATTGCTCCACTTATTCACTGCTCAATATATTTGCTCGCGAAGTGTATTGATTTAATTTTTTGTATTAATATACCGTGGAACCCCGCCTTACGGCTACTTCGTTAATGTAGCCACCTTCTTCATAATTCCACCTCGATAATACGACTATTTGTATTTAGCCAATCTGTAATAAAATCAAAATAATCGCAGTCGCTTTACAAAAGAACTTTTCGTTATTAAAGTCGCTTGCTTCTTGCTCTTTTGTTCGTTGTAAGTTCAGACTTCAATCTGTTTGGCGGATGGGCCTCACAGAGAGATTGTCATTATCCAGTGGGATTTTCAGAAGCTTAACATATTTTTCTTGTCCTGAAAACGCAAGGGACTTCCATGCCGTATCCACGACCTCGATTTGTAGCTTTTCCAACAATCCTCTCATCTGCTGTGCATCCTATTTGTTTTAGTAAATGACAAACAATTCCTGCTGTCACTTGCTTTGTCCTTGCTAGTGCCTGTAGTATATGGAAGTATATGGCCAACTACCTCTCCATGTTTCACAACTTCAACTGCATTCATGACTTTTCAGCTCGTGCTGCAAGTTCATAACCCCCCCAATCTCGATTTTCCAGATGTCTTTATACTCATGGTAACCCCTCACCCTTGATGGTACCACAACGTCGCTATTGTTTAAATCAAAAGCAGCACATGAAGCAGTAGAACTCTCAGTTGCATCCTTGTTCGCCATGTTCAAGAGTGTAAACATATATTATAGAGCAAAAGTGTAACTACTATTTAACATATTTTTGACAACTACTATTTAACATATTTTTGATAACTGTATCTATATATCCAGATGTCTACTAAAGGGAATAGTTACTTAACATGTTATTATTAATTTCTACCCCTGAACTCCCAAATTTGACCCTTCCTCGTTAATATGGCCACTTTCTAATAGGACCAATTTTGGTGGCCTGTCGGTGGCCGTAGTAAAGAGGTTCCACTGTATTAACTTGTTGGTCAATATGTTTGACGAATTGTATGCAGTAGTGGGGTGAAATCTTACTAATAATGCTTTTGAAAGACCTTCGGTGCTTGGTTTTGCAGACACATAAGAAACCACACCCAACAATCCATGTAAATTAATGCACGTTGTCCTTCTATTCCTTCAAACTAAACTATTTTCTGCATCGTTTGTCCAAAGAGTTATTCTTCAGGGACGCTCCAATAAGCGGTCCGTCACCTACACTGTTGGCATGCATCAGTAATTTATGACGTTTGTAATCTAAGTTTATTTGCTTGGCGTATTAAGCAGAAACATCAGTTTGTCTTTAAATTCCTTTATTCCATTTTCAGTGATTTGTGAAAACAAGGTGTCGACTAACCACCAAATAGAGGATATTGTCCCCAAAACAATAGAGGTAATGTCGGAAGTGAGAAATTGTCTTGCCACAAGGCTTGACGTCTCAGTCAGAAGAGGCTGTTGTTTTTTTGGCTTCCGTTGGTCATCGTGGCATCAGAATGGCGTACGAATTGTTTGCAGCATCGCCAGACTTTATTCTGACTAAAGGACCTTATTGGGATGCAGAAAACGATCGTCTTTTGTTCAGTGACAGTATTGGTCAGACAGTCTGTGTTATGGACTACAACGAAGTTGAAGTAAGGCAATAAGTAGGCTATTTAGTTATTCTATTGGTCCTTGTTAAAGTTGTTGATTTCTAATTAAGCTCGTATTTCTCTTAATATGATTTGAATAAGCCAATCAAGGTTAGGCTACACAGCTACACGTGTCAGTTGTTCCAAAATCGTGTCTACTTTGTAGTCGATCGTGGCGGGCTTTTGGAAGCCCTTAGGAAGCTTTGGGCCTGTTGGGAGAGGGGCGTGTCAATACCTGTTGTTGCTATTTATTGATAAAGATAGATGCGGACGAAACCTTAGGCTGTCGAAAGGAAAATGTAGCGCTACTAACCACCACTGACGAGATTATTAGGCCTACTGTGATTCACAGTGTAAACGTAAGTGATTTCCTGGTATCTGGGGTGGAATCCATGCATGCTACGCTCATTAGCTTATGTAGGACGGGAGTTGGTATTGGAGCTTGGATTTAGCCATTGTTGTGGTCATGCCCTATAAACTTTTCTTAGCAGCTTTTGTGTGAATCTCATAGAGCTTGTATTCCAAAAATAAGGTGATTTAGCCCCCCCCCCCCTTTGCCAGAAGGTTTGTTGTTGTGCTGTCAACCAAAATTTGGCCTGGTTGTTAGTCAGTGATAGTGAGCAGGTGGCAAAGGTGGGGGTGGAGGGTAGAGAATAGAAACGTGAGGAAGACTTAGGATGCCAAAGGGAAGGTAACTGCAATTGAAGTTATTGGTGAGTTGAATGAGTTGTAACAGAATTAAACAGAAACAACAAATGGCAAGCCATGCCTAAGGGGCAAACATCAACTTCCTAGCTGAAAGAGGGACCTGCCCAAGACCTGTTGGGAATTATCTTTGAATATGGCTCCTAAATTTTACTTTACTTATTTTGTTGAGATACCTGGTGATCTCATTTATCCTCTTTAAGGCTAGCACAGCTAATACCATGCTATGTTATATCTTAATTTCTTTGAATATTTGTGGTTGTTTGTATTTGATAATGTGTTTAAAGAGGCTAATGAAGTAGAAATTGTACTGAGATCAAATTAGCATTGAGTTATATCTAAAAGTGTAATCCTCTGAAACCCTAGTTTGAATTCCTGTGGAAATATGATTTCTGTTCTTCTGCAACATTTTAATGCATACAGCATTGCAGTTGAGAAAAAAAGATTTTATTTGTTCACCTCTTTTCAAGTAAACACCTTTATTTTAAAGTAAACACCTTTACTACATGTTTATTCGTTTTTTACCTAGTTTGGTAGATTAAAGGTGTAAATAATGTATTTATGGATGGAGCTTTTGGCTGTGCCCATCATAATTTATGTACTTGTATTGAAACTTATGCATAGTATGTATATAGCATTATAATATAGCATTAATTTTAATTTTGTAATTACTAAAGTGTTTTTATTCATTTCTTCCCTTTTTAGTTAATGACAATTGGTCTTGAGTCAACTGTGTCAGCAGGTATGAACATTTTGATGATCATTTAAAAAGTAATTTAACACTGACTGTCAGTAAATTAAGTACAAATAGGAAAATAGCATTGGTTGTATGTGTCTATTTGTCAAGACCAATAAGCAATCTTGCCAGCAATTTCAAATATGCTTTTAATGACTTAAAGCCCAATAAAAGTTTTGCCCTGTCATGCGAGTTATTATCAGAATGAGAAAACTGAGACCCAGACTACAATAATCCCAATATCCCACTTTGTCTAAAGCCAAAAGGTTTAGAGGTCTGCATCACTCCAACAAAGGCTTATGGTATTAAAACTAGGAAATATACACCCTAAGCTTCAAGTAACACATAGATCAAATATAAGAACCATGCTTTGCATTTGCTCAATAGACCAGACTAAAGTGAGGGGCATCTGGCCAGAACATATGGCAAGAATGATCCAGCAGAGATGAAAAGAGGAGTTACCAAAGTAGTGTCATGTATCAGATTAGTCAATGTCATGTGTTTATTTACTATGCCTGATTCAAATGTCTTGGTATACTTAAAGATACTGAGATGAATAACAAAGGCAGTTCTTGGACCACAAGGAAGAATCTGGAGTTTGTTTGACTATCTCTGATAGGAAGTAGTATAAACTGACATTGGGAACAAGGATTATACCAAATCACATTGTTTCAACTGGTGGTAATAACCTTCTGCTTCATCACCCTGTACATTACAAATTACAGTGAAGAACAGTGAGAATAAATTTGACATTATTTGTGAATAAATTTGACACCAAGAAGAACTTACCTAAAATAAGAAGGAGTTTGAAGGATTGGCTAATGTGCTTTGAGTTATATGCAGACAACAAAGGCTAAATTTGACCAAAGGCTCAAATTATAATAATGAAAGAATAAAGCATTGTTATTACACTGTCTTGGCCAGGAAGTAAAAGACATTCTTTGTACTTCAATTGAAACTGGTAATGCATTGGATTGTGACACGACTGTTGCAAAGCTGGAAGGATATTTTATTCCCAGGAAAAATACAACTCATCAAATTTAGTGCCAAAGTGAGATGATATCACTATATTTGTAGTTGTGTAATTGAATTATATATTCTTGCAGCATAATAATAGAGCAACATAATCATAGAAATGTCGTTTGATTTAAAGTGTGTATAGTCCGGTACCTGGATAGTGATGCAGCATTTGTACACCTTGCTGTGATCCAGCAATATTTCAAACAGGTAATTCCTTGTTTACATAATTTAGGCAGATACAAGCTCTACAATTTAAGTTAATGCTTTGTTCATTAAAACACAACAATGTCAAGTAGCCCAAGCAACATCCATGTTTTAGACCTGGAAATGAAATTTACAATTGGAAGTGTAATTGAGAAATTTGATTAACAAACAATAACTATGATGATTATTTTTGTTGTTCTGAGTGAGAGGACAAATGTCGAAGGTTGTACACAGAGGATGCTACCAACGTTTAAAAATGTTTGAAACGAAATTTTCCAAGACCAACTAATACTTAAGTTTGAGAGTATGTATATATTTAAAAGCTGACTTGTTGGTTCAGAGGGCAAACAAGGCCATATTTCTAAGGTCTGTCAATATTAAATAACAGATATCTGAAAAGGGGAAAACGGACAGTCCTGGTGCAAAAACCAAGCCAAAATCAGTGAATGTTGTGAAGCTAAGTGATATCGTGAACACATCAATGCATTTGGTAAAGAAGTATATGACATGCTCAGTGCGAGTCAAGTAAAATCATGTCCATACAAGACTGACATTATTGTTAATGGTCAACCTGTGACAATGGAGATTGACACAGGAGCAGCTGTGAGTATCATGAATAAACATTCCTTCAATACCACATAGTGCAAAGGTCAAATACCAAAACTTCAAGCATCAAATGCAGTTCTATGCACTTGCACAGTGAATCACTTTCAAGTTCTAGGCTCTACTAGCATTCATGTAGAGTACCAAGAACAGCAAACTAAGCTCCCATTATTGATCTTAACGGGAGATGGGCCAAATTTATGAGGCTGCAGCTGGTTTAATCACATCAGATGGAACTGGAAGGATGTTTGTGTCAATTTTGTAGGTCTGAGTATCCAACATCAGTACCCCGAACTTTCAAGGATGAAGATGCAATAATTAAATCAGTTTAGGAAAGTATTCACATGAGCCCTGATGCTCAGCCTAATTTTTTCAAGCTAAATCCCTGCCATATCCAGTCAAGGACAAAGTGGACAAAGAATTACACAGGTTACTTTCTCTTGGGATTATAGAACGTGTGGAATTCTCAGAGTGGGCAGCAGCCAGGGTTCCTGTGCCGAAGTCAAATGGTGATTGTGGTGACTATAAAGTTATGGCCAACCAGGTAGCAAAAGTGGTAAGCTACCCCTTTCCAGGATTTATACTCGACTTTAGCTGGTGGGAAAACGTTTTCCAAAGTTGGCTTGGCTAATGCATATTTGCATGAGGTGCTCAATCCAGAGTCATGTAAATGTGTCACTGTTAATACCCATTGTGATGTATATGCTAATGCAGTTCTTCCATTTGGTGTTTCATCGAGCTCAGGAATATTTCAGAGAGTGATGGACACTCTTTTCCAAGGCGTCCCTAATGTTTGTGTAAATCTTTCAAATCTCAAAGATATACTCATGACTGGCAAAGTACTCCAGAGGCTTTGAGATGTGGATGTGCATCTCAAAAAGGACAAATGAATAATGCTCCAGAGCACAAGATAGAGAGCATGGGATCTCACCCAATAGAGGACATGGTCCAAGCAATTAATGATGCACCTGTTCAAAAGGATATTACAGCTCTTTGTGGCTATCTTAGAATGCTAAACTACCACAGGAGATTTCTACTAAATATGGACACATGATTGGAACTCCTAGACACACTTTACATAGGAATACTTTATTTAAGTGAGATCCAAAAGAAACAAGCCTTTGAGAAGTCAAAGCTCCTTCTAAAGTCATCCAATCTTTTAGTGCATTATGACCCAACTAATGAATTGTGTATATCATGTGATGCTTCTCAATATTTCATTAGAACTGTCCTTTCAAATGTAATGCCTGACAGTATGGAAATGCCTGTGTATTTTGCTTCCAGATCAGTTGCACCAGCTTAAAAGGTTATAGTCAGGTGGAAAGGGAGGCACTGGCTGTTGTGTGGGCAGTAAAGAAATTCCACTGCTACTTGTTTGGAAGGGATTTTGCCATATTTAATGATCACAATCCACTTGAGTCATTCAGTGTGCATTGTGGTGTATCAGCCATGGCGGAATTCATCAGTGGACTTTCACATTGTCAGCCACAAGTTTTATTACAAAGCAGACAAGGACATAGGCAATGCAGATGGTCTTAGTCATGTACCTTTGGCCACTGCCTCAGCTAAGGTGCCCTCAGTTCCTGAATCTTTGTTCTTGATGGAAGTCCTAGATACAAATCTTGTCAGTGCAGACCAAGTGAAATACTGGACTGAGAAGGACCCCGTTTTGTCTTGAGTGAAGTGCTTTGTCGCACTTGGATGAATAGATGTCATTGACTGCCCTGACATTCAACCATATAGGTTCAGGAGTAGCAAGCTTAGTGTTGAGAATGCATGTATCCTATGGGGGTCGCATGTAGTCATTCTGCCACAAGGGAGGAACCAAGTGATTCATATTCTACATTAGGCCCACCCCAGCATTGTCCGCATGAAAACGTTTGCTCAAATGTCTAGTGGCCGAAACTAGACTCTGATTTGGAAAGCAAAGTCAGGGGGTGCTATGTGTGTCGAACTCATCGGAAATTATCACCTGTGGCTCCGATGCATCCATGGGAGTACCCAAAATTACATTTTTGCTCAAATAAATGTTGACTAGAAGGCTCAGAGCATACTGTAGTGTTGTGCTGATTAATATGATCGAGGTTTGGAACTAATATTTCCTAATTATTTAACGCCTGTATGATTGTGAAATAGCTCTTAATAAAAACCTAAAACTCCCCTGTAAATTTGTCTTTTCTACTTTGCAATTGAGAATAAATCTCTACCAGAAGTATATCATTCATTTTCCTTCTACTCACTACTACACATACCTTAATTTTCTACACCCGTACCAAGCAAACAATGTAAGAGAAACAGGCAAAGCAGAAAGCATGGCATGACCACCATGCTTGTGATGGACAATTTAACATAGCTGACAATGTGTATGCTGCAAGATTCAGTCAAGGTGCTTTTTGGATACTACCTGTAATAATTAATAAAGGAGACCAAGATCCTATTTGGTCTGTGTGGAAGATGGGAGACCATGTCATCGTCATGTGGATCACATCCATCATAATCACTCAGATCCTTGTTAGGGTAAGAACCTGCCACATTTACCGGTTTTTTGTCAAGGACTTACCAATTATAAGCGATATTTCCACTAGTGCTGAATCCACCCCAAAATTAAAGTTGGGCAAAAGCCAGAATGCCATTGGGTTCTATGACCAAGGAACCGGGATATACGGATACAGGAAATGTACATACCTGTGCTCTCACTTTCACATCGTGTCAGGAAACCAAAAACTTAGATATTTAATTGTTTTGAACATTTCGTTTGTTGTGGGCAATACTACATGTTGTGTTTGGACATCCAAGTTTTTTAAAAAAAGGTTATTCATGTTCTTAGGTAATAAAGTGTAAAGGGGGAAACGTTGTATGGTAAGGCTCTTTGGGTTAATGGGTAAGGTTAGGTTGTCATCCCCCCTCCTCCACATGTGAAGATTGATCCCTTGTGCACCGGAAATGACACGTGGTTAGTACCGTTGTTTTAAGTTGAGAGTTTGTTAAGACACGAATCGTTTGTTTTCCTTCGTGTTTCCCTTAGAAAAGAAGTGTATTATTTGGTGGAAATGTCCATTAAAAGTCAGATGAGATTCAGTAGAGAGAAAACCATCTTCTTTTTTGACTCGCATACATGCTCAAGGTACAATAAAATGCAGAAAAGTATAGTGATCTGTTGTACGCCCCCTTATTGTTTTTGTACATTAATTGCTTTTAGGGTTACAAAAACAAAAGTGATTAAGTGAAAATTCACTAACACAAACAACTTAAAACTGCTGGATAGTTACATAAAGCATTTAAGCACCATATAGTATGGTTTATATAAACACGATAGTGGTAAACTTGGTAGCAACTACGAAATATATTTGCACAGTTTGCAGTAGCAAAGCTATAATGTTCATGGCCTTGCATACAGTCAATTTCAGAGGCAATGATGTTTGTAATTTTATCTAGTCAGTACATAGAAAGTTTCAGGAGTCTCCACAACTCTCCAGGACCAGGTAGTTTTTTTGTATCATAAGCTGGCTGGATATCTGGATCACTTTGTTAATTCCATGTGAGTCCGTGAATTCCGCAGATTCTTTTGACACTTATAAGTTTCTCTATCTGTGATAAGCAACAAGGAAATTCTGTGCGTGGCAAACATGTTCTGGAAGAACTTGATGGTGCTATTTAATGTCAGACCCTTGAGCCTTTATATTTCGATGTAATCACTGTGATAAACCAACGATAATGATCATAGTAATGTTTTCCTTCATATTCAGCACTCAATACAATTTGGAAGGGATTTTATGCAATTGAGTTGGACATCACTGACCCTGTTTGGTGTTCTCTGGTCCACTGGATACAGGTGGGGCACTGACGGGATCATTCTTCTAGTTGTTTGTGCATCTGTGGCCAATAAATAACACCCATAGCGAACGTAAGAGTCGCCATAATACCCTAATGGGCAGAGTGAAACTTGCTGATGATTTCCACTCCTAGTGCAGGAGGAATCATTACGCAATTTCTTCTAAACAAAAGTTCAGCATAGATTGTTTGGTTTTGTGGTCTGACAAGGCTGATTGTATGGTCTGCCCAACTGTGACATGTGTTTGTTTGTTATGCATTGTCTCTTAATATCTTCCAAATGACAGCTCTTGATCGAGACACTATCACTTGGGTTGATTGACTCTATTTCCCCATCAATTGATGGTTTTGGTTCTATCCAGCACACCTTTTGTGAGTTCAGGAGGAGCAGCTTAATATGTCAGACATGTGCATTATTTTGCCAGGTTTATGGCTCGTTTTGATTTCGTATCGCTGCAGCTTCAAACACATTCTTTGTAATCGCTTCTGGGCTCTTATGATGCTCAGGATGGTTTCTAGGGGCTTGTGATTGGAATATACAGTCAATCAATGTTTGTCAAGAATATACAAGTCAAAGAGTTCACATGTGAAGACAAGTGCCAAGCATTCAATGGGCACATAATTCCATTTGGTCTGTGACAATGCTGTTGCTCATAAGCTACAGGTTCCTCATCCTGGAGCTATACAGCTCACAAGGCCAACAAGGAAAGCGTCACTCCAAGGTTGCTGGTTTGGTCCTGTCAAAGTTTTGGTGGAGGTTTCAAGCATGAAGAAATTAGTCATGATGGGGCTACCAGCTGAAGTGTGTGTAGAGGTCTGTCAGGCATCTGAGTATGAAGACATTCATCTACCAGGTGTCCAAGTCACTTCATAAGCTTACTCTTTTGAAGATTATGCTTTAATCGTCTCTCTTTCGGTATATCTTGTGCTTCAGAGCATTTTCAGAGCACGTGGCGAAGCTTCTAGATGCAATTGATGGAGTAGTCTGTCGGATGTTTTGGTAGTAACCAGGAAGAGCAACAAACGATTGAATAAAGTGCTTGACTAGGTGACTGGGGGAGGTCTTACCCTTAACTGCAGCAAATGCGAGTTGAACAAGGCAAGTGTCATTGGTGAAAATGGAATCTAACCGGATCCTAGAAAAGTACAGGCCATTGTCAACTTTAAGGCAGGATGTAAGTGGTGAGCGCAGATTCCTTGGAGTGGTCAACATGCTAGGTCGTTTTACTCCAAATCTAGCTGAGCTCTCAAAGCCAATACACACAAGGAAAACGCATGGATTTGGGAGCAGCCTCAAAGCCAGGCTTCCGAGACCATTAAAAAGGAACTGAGTTCTAAACCAACCATATCTTTGTATGATCGTATGTCTCAGCCTATGGTTGGGTGCGGTGCTTCTAAGGGACACTGACCATAAAAACATAGGGCAAGAATCCTGGAAACCAGTGGCTTATGTATCACGTGCAATGACCTCTACTGAACAGTGCTATGCTCAGGTGGATTTTCAGACTTTTTCACTGGAACGTATTTTCTGGTCAAAACACACCACAAGCCACATGTCTCATTATTGGGCTTGAAGGCTATTTGCGACCTAGCTCCTAGGATAAAAAGATTCAGGATGTGGTTAATTAGGTTTGACTATGACTTTTCATATGTACCTAGAAAGCCTCTTAACATTGTCGCGGTCACCCTTGACATTAGTGCTACCTCAAGATACTGAATTTCAAGAGAAGGTGGGTATATATATATGTCATCGTAGAAAGACTGCCAGCATCAGAAGTGAGTTGAAATTGAAGCGAAGCTCACGGAGGACACTTTGTGTAGTGTCATTATAAAGCACTGCTAGGAAGGCTCGTCAGCTTACCAGCCGCCATCAGTTACAGTTGACCTTATTGACAAGTACGAGAGTACCTTTCTGTATGCTGGAGACTTTTTGTTTAGTTATACCTACATAGTTATGTGCTATGATGCTAAAATATTGCATGAAGGTCACCAAAGCATATTCGAGTGTTGAGATCAAGCCAACGTATCTATGTGGTGGCCTGGTCTTAATTGCGAAATAGAAGACCTTGCAAAGAACTGTGCTTCATGTGTGAAACATTGCAATGGCCGAGCAAGACCACCTTAAAGCCGTACAAAAATCCAGACAGTCCATTGCAGAAGGTTGGCTCTGAGTTTTGCCAACTTAAGAACACTAATTACATATTTGCTGTTGACTATCTCTTTCGGTAATTGCACATGCAAAGTTAAGGTCAACGACGTCACAAGAGATCATCCAACACCTACAATCCATTTTTGTATGACATAAGATTCCTTACGTTCTTGTGTGAGATAATTGCCCCAATATGTCAGCATTGTTTTTCAGACCTTTGCTAATGAGTATGGGTTCCAGCACACCACAAGTAGCCCCATTACCCCGAAGGTTATGGAGAGGCAGAAAGAGCTGTCCAAATGATTAAGCTGCTCCTTCCAAACACGCCTGAACCATACCTGGCTTTACTGGCATGTCCTGCCACTCCATTACGGAATGGATACAACCTGTCTGAATTATTGATGGGGTGGAGGCTATGGACCTCCCTACCAGATACCTCTCAGAATCCTACACCACAATGGCCCTATCTTGTTTAGGTCAACGTCAAGGCAAGAAAATAAGGCTAAAGAAAATCAATACTTTAACAAATCACACCGTGCTGTCCAATCACCCCCATTACACTCTGGTGATGTTTAGTGGCTCTGGACTAGGAGATGGACATAGTGATATCATCAAAGAACTTGTGTCTAACAGGATCTTTTCATGGTAATGCCTCCTCTGGAATTGTCTTACAGAGTCACCACTTGGTCCCCTCACCAGCATTAGTTCCTGATGAGCCAGAGGAATCTTAACATTTAGAATTATGACTGAGGATGTAGGATGAGATCAACAGATGTAAACTTACAGAAGACGTGTTAGAGTAAAAAACGTACTATGTTGTTGGCTTGCATGATATATAAATAAAGGACAGCAGCCCATTTCGACTAATGTGTCAGGTGTGATTCGCCTGTGACCATTTATAAGGACAATCAAGGCGCTGTCTCACTGTCCAGTGATTCTCAGTTTTATGGCGCGGCTAAGCATGTAGAATTTAAGCAGTTATATACACCGAAAGGACTGCCCAAGGTGCATCTTAGCAATCTATGAGAACTAAGTTGCTTTTAGACAACTGAAGTTGCTTTAGGGCTATGTTAACCTCAGTGAGAATGAATGTTGCACATTTATAAGGAAAAATTTAATTAAAAGTAAGCTGATTTCATGCCTAAATGTTATAGCCTTGTTAGTACGCTGGCCTTTTGCATTCCGTCCTGTTGTTATGTTATTATGTTGTTATGCTGGTATGTTTTTTTAGATTTGTGAAATTACTCGGGTACTAGTTCTTATAATAGTCCTACAATGATCATTAATTATTATTGTAGAATCGAGGCAAAAGGGAAACTTTTGCCTTATGCTCCACCCGCACAAGAAGCTTCCCTGTTTTCGAAATAAAACTATTATTGTAGAATCTACAGATGTGAGACCTTCGTTTTCCTTATAATATATATCTATCTGCAACTGATGATGCAACTGACCTTATTTCTCTAAATATACAGCCTTCTTTAAGATGTCCAAATATACTAATTATGATTGATATGGATTACTTTCTAGTTACTAGGAGGTAACTTACCAGCAACGTACTGTGAGATCCAACTTAAAAAGAGACTAAAATTGTGTTCATGCTCTAATGCAGTGTAATTGATTGGCAATAATTTCTTGCATTTGCCATTGAAGTAATGACGTGAACTTTGTCATATAGTTCCTCCTCTATGTTGTATTTGTTATTGCAACATCAATTGGCGAAATATTTTGGAATATATTGCCACCCACATCATGTACATCATGCATTAAGTGTCTGGGATTGGTAGCAATATCTGATTGGTATATATGAATAGTAACCTGAGGTACAATTTTTTTTCAAAGTGACATATTTCATTTGTTTTCTTTGATGTGATTTTCTTTGTTAACCAATTGGTTATTTGTATATGCTACATTGGCTACACTGACCTTAGGACCTCAAAGGTAGTCTAATGTAACAATTCAGTACAAATAATCAACTGATGACCTTTTCCCTTTAGTCATTCCTAGAGAAAACCATTCTTCAGTAATTTGTATGGTTGGAACACAAATATGCGCGTTGGATTTAGAGGTGGGTAGAAAATAGCATTCAACTTCTTCATTGTGTGTATTTACAAAGTTGTTTGTTTAGTATGGTGTTGACCAGTAGCCATTCAGACTAAGTCCTCATCAGTGAAATACTTTCATAAAACTTTGACCTGCATTAGGTAAAACATAATCAGAATGAAGTGCATCCCTGTCTTATTCCTTTATTTGCGGGAAATTATCTTCATGCTCGACTGGTCATGTGCATGTAACTTTAACTGTCAATGTACATGCTGTTAATTACATTAATTAACATTTCTGAAACAATTGATACAGGAGTTCTTACCTAAACAATCTTTTTGTGGTACAAAACATGAAAGTCGCCTTGAAAATTTACGACATTGCGCTAAAAACATGCTTAAAAGCTATTTTCGTCTGACTCTCTTCAGAGTATGAATCGTCAGAAAGGAAAGTATATGTATATGGCAACCTATTTATACGAAACATGTAGCAACACTAGCCAATCCTAGACAAGAAAGGGAAAAAACCAAAGATGAACAAAGCATTATTGGAAGAGTCCAAGTGAAAAAAGAAACTCTTTCTGCCTACAGAGTACTGGTTTTCGTGTTTTAAAGTAGACAGACTCCAATACGCTTAGATGAAAGGACGATCCAGCTGTGCCAATTATCCGAAAATTCGTGTTTATGGTAAGCAGTTACACGCTTATCGCAGCTTGATAAAGGGAGTCAGCCATGGGGCCAAGATAAAAAGAACAGACGACAGCCATTTGCTTTGGGGAAATTATCTTAGAAACAGAAGGACCTTGAAGCTCAAGGAGAAAAGCGGTGAAAAATGCGATGATTTTAATGAAGGATTTTAGGTTTACTTAAAATTGCAGTTTGTATGCTATGAACGTAAGAGACCATAAGTAACATTACTCTGTCTTGCTGACACTTTGCCAGAAATCAAACGACATATGTGCCGATAACCCATAATATATTTTTGTCAAAGGAGTGTCCAAAGGTACCATAAATGAATTGGCGAAATTTAAGTGTTGTTTTGAACTTCATGCAAAAGCAAACGCGGTTGTTTTATGTGGTATAGGCTATTAACACTGGGGTTAGAGTCAGTGAGTGGATTGTGAGATGGCTCTTGCAACGGAACGTCAAGTGTACTGCACATATAATAGAAGGTGAATTTGACATATTTTTTTTAAAAAGAAACTTGTTTCTTTAATTGAGTCGTGCAATCGAGGGGCTTTGTAGAAATACTTCTTTTGTATTTTAAAGACATTTTTTGCTCCAGCTGCATAGTCTCACTTGCGTTAGTTCGACTATATACATGTAGTCAGGAGCTTTATCATGACACGAGTTGTATGCTTTTTATGAGCATATATACCGTAGACATAGGGTATAGGGATAACTCCCACAACATTCAACGCCTACCTGCTCTTATTATCATTTGCGCATATTCACTAAGATATCGCACTATTGCCAATGGGAGAACTGCTCTGCGTTTAAACAGATCGTGAAACGTTTGCTTACCTGACAGTTGACGCCGAATACCTTTAAATTAAATATTACTGAACTTCACCTTGGATTCATCATTTTGGTTTCCTTAGTTTGTAAATCTGTAAATGTTCTTGTGAAAACGGAATTTTCAAATTCTTGGTTTAAAGCAAACTGCACATGGCATGGCTGTATCTTCTCTTTTGTACGCTTAACTTGGAAAGATGCCTTACGTTTGGGAGGAATAGTTCTAGGATAGTAATTTTCATTTTAAGAGGAACTCTGCAATGACACAGTATGGAGAGTATGCACCCGGGTAACGATTGCTTCTCGTTGTTGCTTAGACAGTGTTTCCAGTATGAGGAATCTGCCTTGCTCTGTCATTTAGACCCACAGGACACTACCGTTAAATTTGCAGATTTGTCTCGATTTCTTTTCCGACGTTTAATTTGCGCCACGGTGGCAAAACCCAATGAGTTTTTTTTACTTTGTTTAGTTAGGTATACGGTATTTTAGAACATATAGAGGATTAGAGCGACATTATCAACCTAATTCTCGTCATTATCATAGCTTAACTTTGTGAATGACGATTTTATAAAGGCGGCGCGCTAGGCCGACGCGGGACAAGTACGTCTGATCGTAATCGGATTTGTTGCTGCTGGGGCGCTGCGGTTCTTTATTTTTTATCGTTTGTTCTTTGGTTTAGCCTTAACATTTCTTGAAATAACTGCTCTTATTCCGTCATGAAATACGTAACATCATCATCTCCCTTTTGTTTTTTCCTTTCAGACGTCGGACTTGGAGGTACTTTGCGATGTTGGTTAGTATAGTCTTGTTTTCATCCTACAGGTAGAAATGGGTTTGGCGCCAATATATTCGAAATATATATGCAATTAATCAATCAATCAATCAATCAGTCAATTAAAAATTGATTAATCAGTTAGTAAGCCGAACAAGAAATCAGGCAATCAGTCGATGGACAGATTATTCAGTTAATCAATAATTCAGTTTTTCTAGTCATCTTTCATTTAATGGTTCTCCGCATTTTACTGTCTTTGGAGTATCAATTTAGTTTTTCGTACAAGTAGTCCAGCCCGTACGATATTACTATCTACTAGGCCATTTGCAATCACAATTTGTACAAAATATGAGTTGAAAGTGTTTATCCAAATTTAGAAATCATCAACCTCGTTTTGATGTGTTATGCAATCAGACAACTTGTGTAGTTAAAGAAGTCTTAATCTGAATGTGGTGGTAAATGTTTACTAAATTTTGATTCTGTTGCCAGAGAACATATAAATATCTCTAGTAATGTCCATTTAAAATGGTGCTTATGAATTTATAACTAAGTCCAAGGGTTTAGAAATAGTATTTTTAAGGTACATTGATAATATTGTTATAGAAGGTCTTTATGGTTTATGAGTCATTTGTCGTTTTAATTTGATTTTATGTTAAAAAAGACGTTCAACGACGCACACAAGCCATGTAAGGTAGGTAAGGTGAAATGTTTCCTGATGTCTACGTATTGTGCTTCCTCTTTTCAGAGCCCGGGGATAAAGTCAGCCTTAGCGATGCAAAATGTGATGCGGTAAGTCTTTACAGTAGCATTTTAAATTGACATAATTTGTCTGGTTTTTAGGTGTTTTTATTTTATATTTTGCAATTATTCTTACTATTCTAAAAACCACTCGTCCAATTGTTTGCTTTTCTCCTAATACTATCAGCACCACCGCTACCATCACCAATAACACTACAGCTACTAATATTATCTATACTACTACTGCCGCCACCACTACCATCACCAATAACACTACAGCTACTAATATTATCTATACTACTACTGCCGCCACCACTACCATCACCAATAACACTACAGCTACTAATATTATCTATACTACTACTGCCGCCACCACTACCATCACCAATAACACTACAGCTACTAATATTATCTATACTACTACT
>JANTCA010016531.1:0-23587 GCA_024741275.1 Chironex yamaguchii | reverse complement strand
AAGTACAGAACACCAAGTACAGAACACCAAGTACAAAACACCAAGTACAAAACACCAAGTACAAAACACCAAGTACAAAACACCAAGTACAAAACACCAAGTACAGAACACCAAGTACAGAACACCGAGTTCAAAGCAACCAAAAACGAAGAAACCAAGCACAAAACACCAAATACAAAACACCAAGTACAAAACAACGAAGCACGAAGCAACTAAGCACGAACTAACGAACAAACAACACATCAAGTACAAAAGACAAAGTGCAAAAGACCAGGTACAACGCAACCAAGCAGAAAACACCAAGTACAAAACACCAAGTATAAGCCACCAGGTACAAAGCAACCAAGCACGAAGCAACTAAGCACGAAACACCAAGTACAAAACACCAAGTACAAAACAGCCAAACACGAAGCCACTAAGAACAAAATAACCAAGCACAAAGCAACTAAGCGCAAAACACAAAGTAGAAAACACTAAATACAAAGCAACCAGCCACGAATCAACCAACCATTATTTAACTAACGTCTTGGCACCCAACCACTAAACAACCAACATCCAAGAAGCCAACTAATGTGCAACCAACTAGGAAGCCATCAACCAGTAGGCACCCAACCACTCTGTAACTAATCCTATGTGCTACAAGCACTATGCTACCGACCACTATGCAGCCGACTACTTTCTCATATACAACTACATTGCTTCCGTAAATGTCAGATGCTGCACTTGCACCTACTACAATGCCTCACCTCAATGCCACCAACTACTGTGCCGCCATCCTATGTGCCACAAACCACTGTGCCAAAAAACCACTGTACCACCAACCACTGTTCCAAAAAAACCACTGTGTCACCAACCACTGTCCCAAAAAACCACTGTGTCAACAACCACTGTGCCAAAAAACCACTGTGCCACCAACCACTGTGCCACCAACCACTGTGCCACCAACCACTGTGCTAACAAACACTATGCAAAAAAACACAGTGCCACAAACTACTGTGCCATCGACCACTGTGCCACCAACCATTGTGCCACCAACCACTGTGCCACCAACCACTGTGACATCAACCACTGTGACATCAACCACTGTGACATCAACCACTGTAACATCAACCACTGTGACATCAACCACTGTGACATCAACCACTGTGACATAAACCACAGTGCCACCAACCACTGTGACATCAACCACTGTGACATAAACCACTGTGACATAAACCACTGTGCCACCAACCACTGTGACATCAACCACTATGACATAAACCACTGTGCCACCAACCACTGTGCTTCTAATTAATTTAATCTATTAATAATTTCAGATGCCGTCCAGCTTCAATATCGCTACAAGGCAATGCAGTCATTTATTATGCGACCAATCATTGTGCCATCTACTACCATACGAAATAATACTACGCTGCCTAAGACCTTGCTGCTGCTTTATAAAGGACTTTAAAGACACTGTATCTCACCACTTAACGTGTATCATAGTATTCAAGTCTTACATTCCGGTTATTTCAATATACTTTGAGTTTCAACTAATAACTTTTCAAACATTCGTTTAGTACCATGCTTGTTATCGAACGTAGCTGATTTCTTTGTCAAGGTTTAGGAATTTGTAAGGATGGAACTGTTCATCCCGTTACATCCCCTTGCTTAAAGTATCTTTGTTTTTGATGACATGGTTTCAAACTCGCAGTCACTGGCTTGCAAGATCGTGGTCTTATCCACTGAACTGTGGCGTCTCTATTATTATTATTTACATATTTATTAATACTTATTTTTAATCTACCTGTCATTTTCTGTGGTTGGTTTTTAAGGTTTTTACTATCATTTCCGGCTAAAAAAATTGGTGTATTTTTCCATGTTTACATTTACCGTTGTCTTCGTTCCTTCAGTCTGTCTGACATTTGCTTTGATAAACTATAATTGAGTTTGGTTGCCGCTAAAGATAGTTCAGTCTTATACACTCCTTGAAATCCAATTCTTTAAATACAGTGCAAATCTAAATATACATATCATGGAATATAATTATGACATTCGCTGTTGATTTGCATACTAGACATTGACTGATTTAATGACTGTAATATCTTCTCGCTTTTCTGTTTTTCATTTTCTGGTATTTATTCGATAAAAAATTCCTTTTAATAGTCCTGGTAATATTCTATAAATACTATTAGGATTTATCTCAAATCCCCTCTGTTTAAAACACAAAAGTAGCCAAATTATTTTAAAGCATACAATGCATTTTGTAATGAAAATTAACCCTACAATTTCCCTTTAATTTAAGACTTGTTGACAAATTATATATCAAAATATTCTTTCTATAACAAGCCCACTTTAATACAAAGGGGTGGGTAGTGACAGTAACCCTTTTTTTCAAAAAGCAATGGCGACCATATAAACGTTTTTAAGACATTAGATCAAATACTAGTTTACTTTCAGAAATTATACCAAATAGATATTGACAGATACCAATTGCTAAATGTACTCAAGGTTGTTTCCTCTTAGATCATTGGATAACATTAAGTGCAAAGAAACTTTACCTTACAACTTAAGTAAACCAAATGCAAATTTTATACTGTACTACATATTTTAACTTGCTTCAATTATGTCGTTGAATAAATTTTCACCATTAAAGTTAAGCAATTAAAAATAAAGAGAAATCTTGCCTCTTATCTGGGACTGATTTCTTACAAAATCTCTCCAAAATATTTTGTGTCTGTTCTAATATCTGGTTCCTACTGACCTCATAGACATTATTCGTTTTCTCATTTTTGTCTATGATTCACACTATATTATGGATTACTGAATAGCGTTAGGCAAATCGTCATCCCTCTTGAAATCAACTCCCTCACGTTAAAACAGTTTAATTTCTTTATTACTCTTATATCCATGCTTCTTCGTCTCATATCATCCTTGCTGACTTGTCTTTTTTATTCATACTATGGCATAACCAAAACTCCAACCCTCCTGATACTGTCTCTCCTCTGCCTCCACATACCTCAAGCTCTAACTTAATTCTCGCTGTAAAAATAAATTGCATTTTGTTTGATGATGTACTAATGATATCCGATACTTTTCTGTTATGTACTTGACTCCTACTTGTATCCTACCTAGTCACTTCGCTGACTGTTTGAATCCTACACATTTAAAACTGTACTTTCTCTCCTTTTTGCTCTCCATGATTTGCCCATTTTATGCTGGGTTGTTAGTAAGGCCTGTTTGTTTTATTTATTTTCTTAAGTCTTTACCCTTATACGGCTGACGCCACTATTGTCTGCTGTCTATGTTCATTCAGTTCCCTTTATTAATCACCTACCTGGTTCCTGTCCTAAGATGTTATCCAAAAGAATTATCTACAGTTATTTGGTTCCTTCACCAAATTCTCAACGTTAGTAAAATATTAAATGCTTGCTTACTTTCGCTGTCTGTATATTCCAGAGGTAAGCTTTCTCTAAAATCTATGGAACTAGTTCTTCCTACGAAGGCAAAAGATAAAGTGCATTAGTTTTTCTTCAATATTTAATTTAATTCTTTTAACGAGCGTTAAAATACAGCATTTTTTTCAGAATCCTTGTATGGTAAAGAGACCCATTTGAACAGTCTACTTAGTTCCTACATTCATTGAAAGTACCAATTATGTTAAGGTCAGCAGTCACAGGTTACTTGAAATGATAATACAAAGGTATCGGGTAAGTGTAGCCTTGACATCATCCAGTTCTAGTTTGAAGGGTTCAACTCACTTATTTATTGTCGCAAATGCACTATTCATATAGAGTTGCTTAGACTCCATTATCGCTACTCATACTAGACTGAGTTTGTCACAGTATCAGGTCGATAAATAAAGATATGCTCAAATCGTTACGAACTTCTCTCTTTTATCAAAAACATCCTGGACATTTTGTCATCTACGAAACTGTTAATAATTTTATTTGCCATTGTAAGTGAAGATTTGATAAGCATTCTTTGAAAGAAGAGGACAAACTTTCAAATTTTTTACCACTTATTTTCAGACATGCTCGGAGTAAGGATTGGGTTTTGGTTTATCGTCGTCATAATCAATTAGCAACGTTATATGTAGTGAATTTACATTGGAAGAAAGTTCAAACCAGTCTTAAAAAGTATACGTTTTCAATCCAAATTTAATATAATATAAGATACCTCTGCTAAAACTGACTCGCTTAATATAAACTGTGATTATAATTAACGTGACTTTCTGCTTTCCGAACACCAACTGCACAAACCGTTCAGCAAACAAAGTATTGTGTATGTAAAACCTCTTCAGTTAAAAACATACCCAAAACCTCCAAAAGATATAGTTTGTACTTACCAGTCTTTTTCTGATAAACCAGCATAAATCCACCCCCTCCAATGCCTGTTGAATGGGGGTTGACTACCTCAGTACAAAATTGTGTTGCGATAGCTGCATCAACAGCACTGCCTCCTTTTTTAAGAATTTTTTTGCCAGCCGTAGAACAGGTATAGTGATCTGCAGCAACTGCACATGACTTGAAAGTAAATGGTTCTGTTTTACTTTGTGATCTTCTTACTGCTTCCTCCTCTTCAAATCCAATCGGTTCTCGACTAGAAGAATCAGCTGAGATAGAAAAACATCAGGTTAGAGTGACTAAACTAAGAATCAACTAGACCATTAGGTCCAAGGCGTCCAGTTTAATGTCGTTAAAAGATATGATCTCCTACCAGTAACGGGAGGCGTAGAGAAATTCGTCACTTGTAGGAAACTGGAAGTAGTAGTGGCTCATTATAGTAAGTATCACCTTTTTAAACAGTCATTATTCATCCAATTACACATACCCACGCAGTAATAGAAGCTAAAGGAGGAAGGGAACCTATATAAAGTATGTCTGCCAAAAGGGACTCGTGAAGAGACCTATCATTAGAGAGAGAGAGAGAGAGAGAGAGAGAGAGATTAAACGGGAGAGTGAGAGGAAGCCAAAATATAACTGACTAACTAACAAACTGAGTAGCAGACTGACTGACAGAAAAAGAGGGTTGAATAAGATTTTCTTCTGTAAAATATGGCATCTTAAAGACAAGCAACAGGACCTCTCTTCTTTTTGTCTAAATATGTACCTTGAGAGTTTCATGTTTTTTCTCTGGTGCCTTCGTTTTACTCCCGATTCTCACTGTCAACTTACTATCGTGGAGTGTAACATTCCACATTTTCAACACAAATCCTTTCCAAATTTCATACACTATCTATTTATTTGTTCTAGTATTTTTCTTGGTTGTCTCTTTTTTTCCATATGCACGAATCTTCTTTAGTTATCATTTAGTCAATTTGTCAGCGCTTAATATTGACATTCACGTAATGCAGGAACTCTCGTGCTCAATATACGAATTTTCAGTTTAATACAACCAAAAATTTTCAAAGTTTCAAAAACAAATGAACGGTGCTAAGAGGCATGGCTACAGGCCAAGTACATGCTAAATAAGATTTTGGCCAATCTCGTATACGTGTAAAATGACAAGAGAGGCATCAACAGACCAGCTGCGTGCATAATGTTGGAAGATCTGGGAGGCTGAGCTTAAGGAAAATTTTTTAAACACGCGCATTGAAGTATTGGGCTATTGAAGTTGCCCTTGGTAATATTGTGGACAAGGTGATTGTGTAACATTTTGTCATATCCGCTGGGTGCTACACACCAGAGTTGAGTTAAGAGTAATCTTTGACAAGGATTGCTGTTTCTGGATAATTATGGAGGATTAGATCCAGTACGAGTATGACTACGAGTTTTCAAGTGCGCAACTAATATGCGCACTTTATGCGAGAATCACCCTAAAAATTCGTACTACAAACAGTCCTTCAGGACGACGTTCTTGAAAACTCTCTTCGTGGACAGAACAAGTTTAGAAAACGAACTTCGAAGGTCATAAAAACCTTACAAGC
This sequence comes from Chironex yamaguchii, assembly GCA_024741275.1. Lineage (NCBI taxonomy): Eukaryota > Metazoa > Cnidaria > Cubozoa > Chirodropida > Chirodropidae > Chironex > Chironex yamaguchii. The sequence continues at coordinate 17,679 of JANTCA010016531.1, read as the reverse complement.
GAAGCGAAGTTCAGACAGGACTTATCTTCATTCATAATTGTCAAATCGTATTTTGCACGCAGCTTTTTTAACCTGAGATATCTAAATACCACAAAAAATTAGTACAAGTAAGAGTTCGGCTTCCTAACTACGTGGGGGCTACTCATAGTCGTACTGAATCTAAACCTCCCTAATTAGACCACAAATTACCTTTAGTTACAGGATTCTTAAAGTATTTGTTACATATTAAATTTATGTTCCCCTAGTAGTTGTAATAATGCCACATTTTTTAAGCGTCACTGCCTTACATTTATATTTATTTCAGAATACAAAATATCGTTAACACATACTCGAACTCATACTGAATCTACCCACTACAACCCCCCACCCCCCTATTAGTTTTATCCTACTTTGCCTTCATATGCGAAGACCGTGGACTATCCTTGTTGCAAAACAAAAGTCGGGGCTTTCCCACCATCAACCCCATCAACACCCCCTCTCCCTTGGCAGATAGTCCAACGCAAAATATATACTAATGAGAAATGACTGACGAAAAAGTAATATTCTGTGTCATAGGCAACAATAGCAAGGTAGATGACTAACTAAACTGAAGAAAGTTTGGTTGACATAGTTCTCCAGGAAAAGAGAAGCGACTTGGTCGATGGCAGATAGATCAGTTAGCAAGGCTAGAAAGAAGTTATGTGTACTGCATGATTTTTGTTAGGAGATGAATCTGCTGATGTCATAATTTGCATCTATTGCTGTGAGTTGCGATCGTTATAAATAAAACAGACCAGGTAGCTAATGGGTTTTTTCTGCCTTAAAGTGTAAGCATTATTTTTATTCCGAGGACCGGGACTTCATAACTGGTGAACAGACAGCATTGGTGAGTACAGTTTTCTTGTTTTGTAATGTATAAAGAGATAAAAAACACATAAACGACACATCGGGAATACGTTATTTGTTTCAAAATATTAATCATAGTATCAAAATATTTAGGGATAACCTCGTTTCGTATTCAAGTCTGAGGATGTCAAATTAAGCGTGCAGTGTCTTGGAGTCATACTTATTCTATTATTGCATGCATTAAATATTAGGAATATAAAAGGTTAACCAGCATGTCTAAAACCATTTACATCAATTTAGTACTTGGTAGCAAAATACTTTAGTAGTGACGTCACATAAAGTTGCATACTGTCTGTAGCGAGCGCCGTGCGCCTTTGTCGTTATGGCAGGTGTCTTCTGTCGGCTACCTGTTAGTAACAATGTGCCTATGTCTTTGCTTTCTTCTTCGTCCGATCTGTCGAAACTTGTGTCGTCGTTGTGAGAATATTTTTTGCTTCTTGAAGCAGTCACAATCATCGCAACACGATGGGCATGGCTGTGGAGGGCAAGGTGGTGGGCAAGGAGGAGGGCAGGGAGGTGGGCAAGGAGGAGGACATGGAGGAGGAGGGCATGGACAGGGGCAAGGTATTGGACAGGGAACAGGACATGGGCAGATAACTAATTTTGGAGTTGGTCTCGTTGTTCGTACTGTAGTTATCTTTGTTGTTGGAGCAGACGTCGGTTTTGTCGGAGATGTAGGATAAGTCGGTCCTTGTTGCTCAGTCGTCACTTTTGTCGCAGTGTCGGCTTTTGCAAAGGCTTTAACATTAGCAGCTGCTTTTGATCTCGCATTGGATTTAGTAGCAAGTTTTGTTTTCACTCGTGTTAAAGTTACACTTGCAGACTCTGAGCCAGAGTCGGACATCGAAGCAGAATCCGTACTTGTATCTGCCCGAGAATCTGCACCGGTGCCCGCCCCTGTTCCTGCCCCTGTTGAAGAATCTTGTCTTTTCTTACCGGTTTCATCATGTTTTAATGAAGCAAACTCCTTTTCCTCTTGCCTCGTGTCAAGACTGTGCGTCCTTCTGCAAGGAACGAAAAGAATTCAATTGTAATTTGCTGGTTAAACATGCCTATGAAAGGATAATTGCAAGCATATGTACAAGTTCCTTTTCTGTTGTGATGCAGTAACTTACGAGCATAATAAAATTAAATACTAGGCCAAACATCTTGCATCGACAAACTCGGTTTTAGCCTGAGATACCAAGGACTTGAAAAACATTCAACAAACTATTGTGAATGGATAGCCTCAGTTTGCCTGACCTCAGTGCTGAAATTGATATGCTAAATGAAGCTGGCAAAGATCACAAGTTGCCACTTCGCCACTTGAAAGCTTTTTGTACCACCCTCAACTCCATTTTAGTAAGTAATAATAGAAAGACACGTAGTACACAGTGAAAGAATTCAAGCTTTTTTATAACTTTGTGAAACATACCCTTAACTATCTTCCAGTAAACATCGCTTTAAATTTTATTATGAAAACGACACTCCGTTTCACAATGAGCAAAAACAATACTTTTCCCGTAAAGTAATTGGTATTTCAACTTGATGCTAAAAAGCTCTTTGTCTAGGAACGTTTTGGCTCACTGTTTTTTAAGAACACGTGGAAAAGTACTTTTGTCTCAGCGAAAAAAATACTGACATTAAGCCCAGCCGTAAACACTCGTGTGGATTTTGATTTATTTGTGCTTGAGATTTTAACCTGTGCCGGCGAAACAGGTGAACTTCCTATCACGCGTGTCAGTGAGCATTTGTTCGATCGTAGAAATTGTTGATTCTAAATAAAACACTTACCCGATAGCTTTCTTTGATGAAAATTGTTATCATGAAAATTATCTGATTTAAATGAACTCAACTTGCTATGAACATAGAAAATTGTTCTTGACCAACCAAGTCTTGCATTATTAATGGATAATTTAATTTTCCCCCTTTCTACTATTGTACAACTTTTCTTAATAACCAGTGTGCCACTTTATTTCGCCAATCTATCAGACTGAACAGCTGTGAATTGTGGTGCTACAGAAGAATATTAAAGGATTGGATGGACGACAAAGATCACAGACGAGAAAGTGCTGGAGATGATTTGGGACGAAATACGGTTGCCCAACATAATCAAGAAGAGAAAATTAGATTATTTTGGGCATATGTTGAGGCACGATTGTGTAAAGAGAGAGATGCTGTTGGGCAAAGTGCAAAAAGGAAGGAGTAGAGGCAGACAGAGAAGAGTTTGGTTAGGCGACATTAAAAAATGGAGCGGCCTTTTATTGTATGAGTTGGACGGCAAGACCATGGACAGGCATGCTTAGAGGAAGCTGGTGCACTGGGAAGTAGCTTTATAAATATGTATATTTATGTAAGTATATGTCAAGATTGGAGCATTACCACAATAGCTGCACTAAGTGGCAGCCGACCGGGGTCGAACTGGTAACCCTCAGACTCAAAACCCATCACTAAAACATTCGTACCATCACAGCAGAAAGATTTGGTGAAGGAATCCCAAAGTCCTTGGTATTACGAGACGAAAACCAGCAGTGGGTAAAGGGAAATGCATTCAAATTTTTTCTGTGTTTCGGCTTAAGTTAGTGTCAGATGTATGTAGTATCTATATATACTATATATATAGAATATATATACTATATATATACTATATATATGTAGCTACACAAACCAACAATCTCTTACCTTAATTAAAAATTATATATATCCTTTAAAAAATAAGCACCTCATATTACGTTTAGACGTTTAGTATGATTCTCCTTGAGAAGAAGAATTATTCGCAAGGCTAATAGAAGATGTTTATTTTTTGAAGAATATGTATACACACAAAGATCTTCATTTTGTCTAGTATCTGACACCAAATGGTTGGCATGAGGATGTGTTTCTACGTGATCCATCAAATACCTTACAAGAGAACATAAGTTTCCAAGTAATATGCCAAATAAGTTACAAGAACATGACATACCAAATATGCAACAGGAACATATTTTCGAAATGATATATTAAATGAGTAACAAGAACATCGGTTGCCGTTTCCTTCAACTTTTACTCACATTGTCAACAAACAGCTCATACTTTCAATAAATTTTTGTTTGCAAGTAAGTACATATTTGTGTATTGATGAAAACAAGTCTTGCATCAAATCTATAGTTACATAATATTGCAGCAGCCAAATGCCTCACAGTTGCGTCAGTGCTCATGCTCAGTTGTATATGCCACATAAATACCCGATCAATGTTCTTATAATCTCCGCTATTGCTATCAAGCAAAAAGCACAAAATTGATTTCAAGGAATATCAAAGTATCTTGTGATTTATGAAGCAAAAAGCCCTTTTGAATAGCTAGTAATCTCTTTTCTTTTGTTTCTTTTTCATATTCAACAAAGCACAAAGCTTGATTTTGTTTGGTTTTTTTTGCTCTTGCCCTATCAATAAAAATGGCATCACATAAGTAAATGATATATAAAAGTGTAGTCTGTGGGGCTAGTACATGGCTAGTAAACATAAAATTTGCAAAGTTGCTGCCATTTTGAATAAGAGAACGACCCATCGGCGAATTTTCGACCTACAAGGCCTTAGTCATACGAATGAAAAAAATTAAGGTCTTGTAGGTTGCAAATACGACAATGGATCGTGTTCTGGCAGAGTTACAAATTTTTCATTTTATTCATCTCATTCCATGAATTAAGCACAAGGTTATACTAGATTTTACTTATCTCAATTAAGCAAAACATTCTTAACAATGGTAGAGCTAATGTTGAAAAAATTGCTATTATTATAAGTAAATTCACCAGCAGGTAATGGATCTGGCGCGGATCATTTGATCCACGAGTAGTTATGTACTATCTCAGAATGGTACATGAAAAGCAAGAGAAGAAAGAGAATTGAACTCGACACTTGAAAAATCGAAAAAGGACCCAGGTGAAGGTTTCTTATCCACAACCAAAAAAGCATCTTTCCTCTATGTATCGCATCCTGAGAAGAATTCATCTATTAAAGATGATAAAATCTTACCTTGTAAAGCGTATGCCTTTTTCTTTTCCCTCGATAGACAAAATTAAAATTACATATATAAAAATCCCTAAATTCCAAAGGTATAAGTACTCCCTAAAATTCCTAGGAAACATTTTCATCTCCTTAGAGCAGTGAATCCATTGGAGTTTGGACACTAAAGCACCGAATTAATAAACGTTTTGTGATTCTACTATACCATTTCTTAAGATCAACTATTCAAGTTTAAGTATGTAAAATATGCCGTTCTGTCGGCTAGTGAACTAGTGAACAGAATTGATGAAGTAATCTTTTGACTTTTGATCACTCATCCATCGTTAAGGTTAAAAACAGTGAGAAAGCTTTTGGCAAGCTCGTTGGGCCACCTGCGTACGCTCATCGATGCGTAGTAAAGAGGACAAAGCAGCAAAGTTTTACATGGCCAAATTGTTACAGACGACTTTCCTCGTCCTCGCTTGTATCAAAATAATCACGTGTAGGTTTCTATAAACACATAAACACAAAACTATCACTTAACATTTCTACCTCAGGGACAAAAGACTAGACTTTGACCAAGACCTGTATAGAGATCTACTCAAGCCATTTGGCACTACATTCAACTTGAGTAAGGTTTCCAGCCCTTAAATGCAAATTGTTAGCTATCTAAAGCATTCTAAGGTTTCTATACCAAATATACACATTGTCAGTCATCTATAATTTTTTATCCTGTATACGCAAATTGTTAGTTATTTACAGTAATGTATTATTTGCAGGTTAAACACGCATATTGATTGTTATTGATAGCAATAAAACGTTTCTAGCGCACATATATAAATTGCTAAATGAAAGAGTTACGCAAAGTTTTTGCGGCTAAATCATCAGATAATAAATTATGTACAGTATTATGTAAAGTTTCCAGGCTATATGTCGACATTAAAAATTAAAACGTATATGAAAACATCGACTTTGTAACTTTGCCGGCCTTTTGAAGATGAGAGCGATGCAGCGTTGAGTTCTTGACTTACAAGGACTACGCCTTCCGACAGAATGGGCACTTGTAGAACGACAGTTAGCGGACGGATCGTTCTTTTTCTCTAAAGAGCGACAAAGGTGCAAAACTCTATACCAGGTTACAAATTCATACTTTTGGTTAACACTGTTATACAAAGTTTCCAAATATATATTCATAATATAGGTTATGTACAATGATGTAGGATTTTCAGGCTATAGATTAAGATATACATGTTACGAGGCATTTAAAAAGTGTCTGAAGCACAAGTTCAAATGGTTGTACATGTGACTTTGAGTCTCAGAATCAAGCACTCCAAAGTAATTTCCTTTAATATATAAGTATTAGAGGCTCCCTCCTCCACGTGGGACCCCTTGGCTGAACTCAAACGTTGAAAATGCGAGAACCTTTGCTTTCGGTGACCACGGCTCAAACCCAACGACCTTCTTTTCTCTCTGGGAGCCAAAATAGAGGGTGCAGACAAGACCTCTGACGTGGTAGGACCAAACGACCTCGGAAACCAGCTCAGGGCCCTGGGATTTGATGGCATCATGGGCTTGTTTTCCTTGCACTTTGTAGGCAGGAGAAGGGAGCGAGGTGTCGATGGTCTGTCAATGTCAAATGCCACTTGAAGGAGGCAGTGGGAACAACTGCAGCTCCGTTAAATGTCAGAGGATGATGCCGAGCCCGGGTATACACCAGTTTTGTCATCTGATGCTAGTTCTAGCATGAATTCAACTCCACCAGCTTTAGTGACTGCAACACCTCGTCCGTCCAAAGATCCTCCAGTCTCAGATGACACAATGCAGACGACAAAAGAAGACAGTCACTCGGAAGCTCTTCCACAGTATGGCCCTCACCACCCATGGCGTTCAAGACGACCCCGTAAGCCAGTTAAGAGGTTTTCACCTTTGCATTGAGCTTCAGGCTAGGTGGGGAGGTGTCGTGGCAAACATTTGTGAACATTTCTTTCCAAAACTTTCCAGGTTATCCTCCAGGCGTCTGAGAAGGTGTCGCAAGTTGTTATAATGATCATTCGAATCTTTCCCTCTGACCAGTAAATCACTCAGATAAACGGCCACTCCTGGTAAATACAGTTGACGCTCTCTAATTCGATTTTCAAGGGGGACGAACTTTCATCGAATTAGAGAGCTTATCAAATAAGGGGAAGTCTCTCTAATACGATTTTTTGGAAGTCAATCAGACAATATCGAATTAGAGAGCGAAATGTTTAAGCACTCGTAAAGAAAGAAGACAATTTTCGTTATTCAGTATTGTGCAGTGCAAATACTGAAGGTTTTTCCCGAAGAGCTAAGATCTCTGGAAAAAATCTTCGATATTTGATTGCTTTTTGTTTAGCATGTTTTCCAAATCAACAGCCCTGTTACATTTTTTAAAGCAACCATTACATCATTTCCAAATTTTGAAAATACACTATAATCTTCAAATGTGCTAATTGTGGTCAATACATCATCGAGTGATGGCTTCGCAAGTGGTGTCTCATTTTGATTCATCATCGTCAGATTCGTCATTACTTGAGTCCACAGACTTCCCGGAAACTTCAGCAATTATGTCAACATCAGTCAAGGCTCCACTGATGGAAATTTGTGTGTCAACATCTACAGGTTCTTCAGCTGTCAATTGATAATCCACACTGAAGTTGTTCTTTAATTTTTCGAGATCAGTTTCCAATTCTTTCACAATGTTTTTTTCCACTTCCAAATCAGCAAATGGTCATCCGCATCATTCAACACTCTTTCCACACTTTTGACTGATATTCCTACTTTTTTAAAACAGTTTTTTAAAACAGTCATGCTTTTTATAACATCGTCATGGCCGTCAAAATAGAGAATTTAGGAAGCTCATTGTTCGTCTCCAAATTCAGGATCTGTTTCTTCACTGCGAGGGAACGATATTTGGCTTTGAGGGATCTAATAACACCTGGATCCATGGGTTGTGTGATCGAGGTGGTGTTTGGGGGAAGAAAGATTAGCTCCACCCATTTCAAGCCTGTCACCTCGGAGTGAGCAGGGCAGTTATCGATAACTAAGCAATTTTTCTCTCCTTCGCACCAAACCTGGTATCTGCTCCTGGACCCACTCTTTGAATAATCCAAATACATGCAGCTTTTCCTCTGAGCATGGTAGCGACATGGGATGTTTTTTGCACCCTTGAAACAGCGTGGAGTTACGGACTTGCCGATGACAAACATGTCCAATCTTTCACCGAAAGCATTACCTGCTGCCATTCCAGTTAAACGGACTTTGCTATGTTTGCCATCGATACACTTTTCTATTGTAAAATGGTAAGTCTTTTCTGGCAAACTCTGATACAACAGACCAAACTCATCTGTATTAAAAATGTCTTTCAGTGCATAGCGAGACAAGAGCGTCGGCAAAGTTGTTTCAATCCATGGAGCCGTCATTTCATCACTTACCGATTTTGCTTCACCTGAAACAGTCCTGAATGATACACCAAATCTAGAAATGAAAAAAACAGACCATAAGTACTATGTGAGACGGGCGGTTTTTTAACGTGACCCTATCGATGGGGGAGACGGGCGGTTTTTTAAAAACCACCCGTCTCCTACTGTTTCCCCCATCGGTTCCCCCATCTCACGAAATAGTACTCGCAAAAAGTGGACACAATTTATGAAGTGTAGCAATAGCCTTATGTATGGTTTAGTGTCATCATGATTCTATTTCTGCTCTTTACTTTTCGTGATACAAAGCAGGTCAGTATACAAGAAGGCCATGGCAGCATTAAATACTCCATTAAATCTCCAGGAAATTCTATGCCTTCAACAATTGCCAATAGTTGTGGAAAAATGTTATAACATGGATGCTTTTGTCATGGGTCACAATGTATACAAAGACATATGGAATCCTTCACTTGGTGAAGAACTAGATGTATCTATGGAGCCTGATAATTTGAAAGATAAATATGCTGTTGTTGTTTATCAAGAAGGGAAAGAGTTTGTCATTGGCCACCTTCCTTTTGGTTGGTCAGGAAAATTTGCAAAGACAATATATTTCTTTCTAAAAGCTTCAAAATACAACAGTTGCAAAATAGTGGTCACTGCCGAGAAAGCTGTAAACGAAAAAGATGAATTGGGAATGAAACTTCCCTGTCGACTGGAGATTTCAGCCAAAGAAAAGTACATGGATATTTTGAAGGGACGGTTACCTAAGCTCTCGTATAAAATACATGAAGTATTCTAATAAACCTACCTTTTTTTCCATTTCCCTAGCCATCCATCTGAAGCTTTAAAGTTTTCGACGCCCAGTTCCTTTACAAAGAATAGAGCCTTCTCCTTGATCATGACACCATTAAGTGGAACATTTCTGATCGCATTCGGTTGAACCATTTAAGAATAGCTGTATTAATTTGATCAAATTTGTCTGTTTGGTTGCAGCACTGCCTTTTTGAAATGCCTCAACTATTTTGGATTTGTTCTTCTTCCACGTAGAAACTGTGTTCTGTGGAACATCAAACAGTAATCCAACTTCTTTGTTGGTTTTGCTTTTTTCTAATTCTAACAATGCTTTGTATTTAAGTTTTAAACTGACCTCTTTCCTACTGTATTTTTGAGGTGCAGTTGCCATTTTCTGTCTTGTCAGGTTAGCTTGTTTTGACTTGTTGTGTTTTTTTAAAAAAATTTCGTGTTTATAAAAATCAAACAAAAATTTGAAATGCGATAACAAAAATTTGAAATTTGAAACCATGCTTAGGGCCCTTTTACACTCTAGAAATCGTATTAGAGAGCAAATTTCCATGTTGAGACCTAAAATTTTCATCGAATTTGAGAGGTTATCAAATTAGAGAATGTTGAATAACGGAGCTTCATTTATGAGAGTTTATTAAGGAAATTTGACAGTGACTTTGAATTTGATCGAATTAGGGAGCTTATCGAATTGCGGAGCATCGAATTAGAGAGCATCAACTGTACCTGGTTAGTTGATCTATGACTTTTTGGAAATACCGCAGATTTGATCCCAAATGGTAGATGTTTCTGGAGTAGCACACTTTTGTGTGTACTGAGGGGCAACCAACGTTGCCTGTGTGGAGCCAATTTGATCTAGTTGTAGGCATCCGCAATGTCAATCTTTGTAACATAACCACCTCCCAGCTTGCCCATGAGGTCTTCGGAGAGAGGTAATGGATGACAAAGGTCCTCCAGTTGAGGGTTGACAGTAACAGAGTAGTCACCACAGATGTGTAGCTTGGCTTTCTTCTGCCCAGGTAACAGTGCCTTCTAAATGGGTACCATGGGGGTTCCATATTTGGAAAATTGAGTAGGCTCTCAGATGCCTTTGGCAAATCTCAATTTGGTAGGCTTCCTCTAGGCTGGATCCCAGTGCATATGAGAAAGGATGGGCCTTCTGGAAAAGAGGCCGAGCATTTTCTTTGAGAACTTGATATCCAGATCAAAATCTTTGAGGTATCCCAATTCCAGAGGTCAGAGAATTGCTGGCATAAGGATTGGCACCATTGTTGGAATATCAGATCCGGTTTCAGGTGGCTGAAAACGGGCGGGCATGGTTCCGTGGCTCTAAGAACCTTATCAAGTGAAATGCCTAGGTCACGGATAGTGTTTCATCCCAACAGGTTGAGATTGGGAATCTCAGATACAGTGAATTCAATTTCCTATGGGTCTGTGGAATCCTGGGTCCTGGTTGAGGCTATGAATGATCCATGTACTGGTAAATCACGCTTGCTGGCTGATTCATTGAGGCGGATAACCAAGATCCTCCCAGAGTTGCCTGGAAATGAAGTTTCCGGCAGTGGTGGTATCCAGCTTCATATGAACTGTTTCACCTTGGATCTCGAGGGCAAATTTCATTTTTGGCAAGGATCTCTTGTTGGAGATTCTCTTGAAAACTTCGATTCTTTTGATCAGAGACTTTTCTTTTGAAATTTTCTTCCTGCAGACCTTTTTCAAGTGTCCTTTAATGCTGAAGTAATTACATTCTGAGGTCTTGAAATGGCAATTGTCGGCAAGATGTTCGTTATCTCCACAGTGAGGGCGTTGAAACGAACCTTCTTGGTAACACTGGCATCTTTGTTGGACGAATCTTTCCCTTTGGGTTCGGGTTTAGGGCGTCGGCTGACCTTTTGGATTGGTTTTGTCTTGAAACCGTGAACTGATTCTATGGCAACCTTGGCTGCATCCTCCTTTTCAATGGCAATTTGAATGGCCCTGGCAAAATCCAGCTTGTCGTCTTTGACCTTGGACAGGGCTTTCAGGACGGCTTCATTGTTAACTGAACAGATAAAGCAAGAGCTGAGTGCTTCTTCCTGGACATCCTTGATTGAGGCAAAGTCACTAGCTGCGGCATCTTGACCGATATGGGCTGCGAGTTCCTGGAGTGTTTCGCCGGGTTTCTGTCACATGTCGCTCCAGAATTTGAACCGTTCGTGGACAAAAAATTGCTTAGGGTTGCATTGGTTCTTCAAAAAATCGGTGATTTCATCCATCATCAGATGGTTGATGCTTTTGAGTGGGGTCTGTTGACTAGCCAAGTTTCCTGTGTCTTTGTCATAGTGATGATAAGGAATCCTGTCGACTGCGCCAGAAAATTCCTGTTGTATCTTGGACAATAGTCAAATAATAACAAACACAGGATTTTGTAATTAATGTTTATTTAGTACTAAGTTATACATATACAACAAGCAAGACAAGAATGTGGGGAGAACGTCGCTTTATATAGGTTTTGAAATTCGCTTAGAAAATTCGGGAAACAGGGCCATGGAACCGTGTAGAAAGTTCTCTATATGTACAAAATACACTGCACGAAAAGCAGAAGCGCGCGTTTACTTATTTCACGACAGGCAATGTCAACACATTGCAGAATACACAGAAATTTCGCAGTTTGCCGTCTACTAAAAAATCTGGAAAGTTCTGGTTACAAACTTCACAAGTGGTCGCCACAACAATACCCAACGATATTCGATTTCTAAGACCATTATCATCCCACTGTCACCAATGATATAGAGTGTCTGGAAGCAGACCGCAGGCGAGGCTTGTTTAAAATGGCGGGTAATGGAATTAGAGAGCCGCCGTGGTATAGTAGATAAGACGACGATCTTACAAGCCAGAAGTTGCGAGGTCGAACCCGCATCACCACAAACAAAAAATACCATTGGTGAGAGAAGCTAACGGGAGACTACTCTCATAAATACCTCACCTCCTAGTAAATTCCCTAGCCCTGGCATGGGATTCAGCTACGCTCAGTATTGAGTATGCTACAAAAAAATGGAATTAGGCCTGCTGATGTGTCCTTTTGTGTGAAGGTTTACTGTTTATCGCTACAAAGTTAATCATTACCAGTTATAAAAGAACTCCACCCATTGAAAAGAAGCATTTTTCTCAATCAAAATACTTTAATGAAAGAAGTACTGACAGGACAAGCACAAACTGAGCTAAGGGTACGTTTTCTAGGCCCAAGTAAGTAAAGAGAAATTCTTGCTCCATAGGTACTACTAGCATTTCTTATTCCATGTTCATGATTCTCTTTGGCTTTCTTATGCATCTCCGAACCAAAATGCATATTGGGATTTTAGCTTTGGAAGACAAATAGCAGTGAGACTGTCACATTTGTAATAGTAGTGGAAAAAGAGAAATTCCAAATTATGAAAAGAACAAATGTAGAAAGGCCATATGTTAGACGACTTATTTTAAACATTGAAATAAATGGCAAAGAAGGAACAAGAACTGTCTAAAATGCAGAATGTTTTGAAAATAGAAAACAAGAATCAGCTGATCTGTCATTGAAGGACCAATAAACAACTTACAAACGCAGCTAAAATATTAACTTGCATATCATTGCAATTTCCCCATTCAGAGAGAATTGCTAGATTATAATAACAATGTCTCCTAAAAATTCAAAACATTTGTCCTGCCCAAAAGACGTCAACCATTTGTTAACAATACCCTTTGCCTCACACTGTTTGACCCCCGAAAAAGTGTGATTTAGGCTGTTTTGTGCAGCGATGAAAAATCCTTAAATCAACATCATAGAGGTCAGCAAGTTGCTTTGGTTGGGTTACAAAGAATCAGCTATTCAACATTATCATAGTGCAGGTATATGCCTTAATCATAAACTACAATGCCCATTTAAGGAATTGACCAATTTCAAGCTGCACCAATCAAACATCTATGAAAAACATTTTTATGGAGATGTAAACCAAAGTAATGTGTAGAGGAATTAGTGCAATGCTCTCCTTCTTCTCAGCTGTCCTCGTCATGCCTGATGCTCTCCACCACACATGTCTTGTGCATCATTACACCAGTTTTGCAGATCTTTTCTTGTCCACTATCTGAGGTTGTCTGCGTACGTTAACCTTGGCCTGTCACGCCATCTTTTAACTGGCATCTTCCCTTGAAGGAGATCCTTAGGCAAGGAACTCTCCCTATGCCTAAATGTATGTCCAAAGTACATCAGTTTCTTTCTGATTGTCAGCTTCAGCAGCTCCCTCCTGACTCCCAACTCCATCAGAATACTCTCATTCGTCCTGCATTCCATCCAACTGACCCTCACTAATCGACTGTAGCTCTACTGCTCTTATTCCTTTTTCGTCTTCTTTCTTTTGGGTCCAACCTTCAGCGCCATAGATCATTACGGGCCATAACACATCTTTGTTATCTAGATCTTCAGCTCGAGAGATAGGGAGCGGTCTTTCCATATTTTAATGCTGCATTCTCTTCTTACCCATTGCTAACCTAGCTTTTATGTCTTCTGAGCAGCTGTCATATATTGATTATATCGAACCAAAGTAATTGAATTTTTCCACCTCTTCTATTGCCTCCTCTCCGACTCTCAGAGTACCATCCCTGTCCGCTCCTATAGCCGTGTACTTTGGGTTTTTTGGCATTGAGTATGAGGTATCCTTTTTCAAGGCACTTTTTACTTGTTCCAACAGTTCACATGCTATTCCCAAATCTGCCACATGCAGGGCCGTGTCGTCTGCATAGCGCAGGTTACTGACACTCCTTCCTCCGATGGGTATGCCCAAATGTCCAATTTTAGCTTCCCGCAAGACTACCTTATTGTACAAACTGAATACGTTCGTTGAGAGGATACATCCTTGTCTTACACTTTTCCAGATTTCAATGGGTTCCGTGTGCTCGATATTTGATCATATCATTGCTCTCTGTCCCACATACAGGTTATTCACGAGGGCAAAGAGATGCTGAGGGAACCTCATTGGCAGCATGATCTCGTATATCTGATGATGACTTTCAAAGGCCTTGTTGTACTCAATAAAAACCATGTACCCTTTCATATTTGTATTTACTAATATCTCAACAAGCACCTGCACTGCACATAACTTGTCTGCATTCTTCTTCCAGCTCTAAATCCAGCCTGCTCCTCCGCCAGCGTAGAAACAATAAGAGGATTCGGCTCATGAGTATTGCAACTCCGATGACTCCGTTTAGTAATATAATTCTCTCAATATCGAGACTACGAGAAATACGTTGATGCGGCTATTTTGGTCTGAAAGCAGTAGAATAATTCCTTGAACAACAACTTAGAAACATTCGATTCATTGAATGTTCTCCTTTACCCTTAATTTCATCCTGCAAACTTGAAATCTGTCTACCTTAAACACTGAAGTACAAAAGTACAACCAATACAAGAATCGTGTTACTGAATCAAATTCTACTCAGTCAGCACATGTAACTAGCCCATGCAATCGGTATCAGCATTTCACAGGATTACCCACTCTTTTTATAACTTTCACTGTCAGTAGCTTGCGAATAAGCATGTGGGTGCTCGAAGCAGACTTGTAGCAGTTAAATAATGGGCTTGCAACTCTTTGATATAAGATACGAATGTGATAAGGTGTGCTGTTGTCATTGGCAGCATCTCAAAAAAGATAAGATTTTCTGGAGGACGAAAGTGCCATCACCAGTATTTTTACTTTGGTAAATTTGCTCTAACAATATCTAGTACTACGGTAATTTAAGCATTCTTCTATCAATAAAAGCATTAGGATTAGTCTCAAACATCGCTCTTCAAAGCCGCTCAGTCTGCTCTCTATCTTTTTGGTGTTCTCCAGGTCTCCGAGGCATACAAGAGGACTGACTGAACATTGGACTTGTAGATCTTCAGTTTGGTGCTAGTGTGCAAAACAGATGACTTCCATATGTTACTCAATTTGTTGAATGCCTGCGCTGCTATGCCTATTCTGGTGAAGATCTCTTTCTCTATTTCACTGTTTGCCGAGATGTAGCTGCCAAGGTACTTGAAATGCTGGACTTCCTCTATCTCTTCTCCCCTCACTGATATTGCTGCTGTGATCTTGTTCTTCATCTTCATGATCTTGGTCTTCTGGATGTTTATCTTCAATCCGATGTTTCCTGCTACATTATCCACTTTTGTCATCTTTTCCTGAACATTCCTCTGGGTGTGTGACAGCAGTGCGATATCATCAACAATATCACAGTCTTCTAATCTGGCCATCAGTCCCCAAGTCAGTCTGGGTTGGTCACTTGTAGCTTTCCTCATAACCCAGTCGATGGCAATGAGGAAAAGTGTGGGTGAGATCACACAGCCCTTTCTGACGCCAGTCTTCATATGGAACCACTCACTCTGCTGACCATCATGACGCACACAACACTGATTGCCTGCATACATGTCCTTCAAAATGTTGATGACTTTCTCTGGTAATCCATAGGATGCAAGGATCCGCCACAGCGATGCTTGGTCAATGTTGAAAAATACCTTTTCAAAATCTATATAGTTGATGTAGAGCGAAGAGTTCCATTCCAGAGAATGTTCAACAATTGTGCGTAGAACAAAGATTTGTTCTGTACATGCCCGTCCACAACTGAAGGCTGCCTGTTCTTCACGGAGAATTGTTCCAATGGCTCATCTCATCCTTATCAACTCGGCAGAATATCTTTCCTGGCACTGAGAGCAGGTTGATTCTTCTCCAATTGCCGCACACTGACATATCTCCCTTTTTCGGTAATTTCAAAATGATCTCTTTCTTCCATGACTCTGGTACCTCCTCCTCCTCCCATACTTTATTAAACAGCTGGTTGAGTGCTTTTGTGCTGACTGCTGGATCTGTTATTAGCATGTCTGCACTGATCCTGTCTTCACCAGGTGCCCAGTTTCCTTTTGTTTGCTGAATGGCCTCCTTGATTTCCTGTTGCACAATACGTCCTCTCTTCATTTCAATGCGAAAACTTGTGTCCACAATAACTGGTGCTTGCTCCGGGTCAGGTCTATTCAAGGTCTCTTTAAAGTGTTCCGCCCATCTGTTAAGTTGGTCTTCCTCCTTCATTAGTACTTCTCTATTCTTGTCCTTCACTGCTGTAGTTTTACTGGTGAATCCTCCTGTTAGGCTTTTGGTGATCTTGTATACTGTCCTGGTGTCTCTTTTCTCAGCTGCTGTTTGCACCTCTGCCGCAAGCCCTTCTGTGTGGTTCCTCCTGTCTTTCCGAGCACTCTTTTTCACTTCTTTGTACTTTTCGGTGTATCTCACAGCAGCTGCCGCTCTTTTTTCTTCACTTCCCATTATCTTCCCCTGTTTAATTGTCCTTCTCTCTTCTATCAGCTGCCAGCTGTTTTCGAATATCCACTCTTTCTTCTCTCATTTGCTGTAGGCCAGGACGTGCTTGCTGGTATCCAAGAAAGTAAACTGCATCTGTCCGAAAAGTGCCTCGATGTCAGCTACTGGCATATCCTCCAAGATCTTGAATCTATTCTTCAGCTCCAATGTGAACTGTTTCCTGACATCTGGGTCTTTCAATATTCCCGAGTCGAACAGCTGGTGGTTTTGCTTCTTTGGAATCCTCTTCAACTTCATCTGTAGCGTGCATAGTACTGGATGGTGGTCACTTCCTACGTCTGCACCCCTCAAAGCTCTGACTTCCTTAATGG
Organism: Chironex yamaguchii; assembly: GCA_024741275.1. Lineage (NCBI taxonomy): Eukaryota > Metazoa > Cnidaria > Cubozoa > Chirodropida > Chirodropidae > Chironex > Chironex yamaguchii. Next base: position 925 of record JANTCA010016531.1, on the reverse strand, counting down.
ATCCCCTCCACTTTCGATTAATTGCAATAAGGTCGATCTGGTTGCTGGTCCTCCCATCCAGAGAGATCCATGTCAACTTGTGAAAGGTCTTATGCTAAAATATCGTTCCCCCCTATCACCAAGCCATTCTCCAGACATGTGTCGACAAACCTTAGGCCGTTGCCATTGCTCCTTCCAGCTTCCTCTTCACCCATGCAGGATTCATACCCGGCGTTTTCGGGACCAACCTTGGCATTAAAATAAGGATGTCGTGCCTCAAGGTTCTGTCGAGTTGGTCTTGGAGTTTCTGGTAGAAGTTGTCTTTCTCTTCCTCTCTGGCCTGTTCAGTTGGAGCGTAACACTGTATCACAGTAGTTTTAGCATATTTGGAGAAACCTGGCTCTGATGATCCTTGCATTCACTGGCTCCCAGCCCATCAGACTCTGTCTTGCCTCTTGGCTCATAATGATTCCCACTCCTTCCTGATGTTGCCCATCTGTACGCCCTGAATAGCAAACTGTTTCTCTATAGTTGAGGGTCAAAATCCCTGAATCTGTCTATCTCGTTTCACTGATGTCAAGGATGTTCATCTTGTATCTCTTCAGTTCTTTAACAACTTGCACTGTCTTGCCAGTCTCGTACATTGTCCTAGCATTCCACACTGCCACTCTCATTTCTTGTTTGGGTTTCACAAGGGACTTTGTCAGAGTGGAAACGTCCTCACCGCTTTCATCCCCACTCGTCATCTGGCGCAGTCGCATTCGACCTTCCCCTGTTTAAACAGCCGGTAAATCAACAATTGACTTGAGGACTTGTGCCCGATCTTAACCCCGATTGACTAAATTTCAAATCCAATCGCCAACCCTATAGACCTAATTATCATATTTCTTTGCTAATAACTTTATTGTAATATATCATAGTTTTAGATACAGGGCCCTCGTTGATA
>JANTCA010016520.1:0-25257 GCA_024741275.1 Chironex yamaguchii | reverse complement strand
ATAGTATAGTACAGTACAGTACAGTATAGTATAGTATAGTATAGTATAGTATAGTACAGTACAGTACAGTACAGTATAGTATAGTATAGTATAGTATAGTATAGTGTAGTATATTATAGAATAGTATAGTATAGTTTAGTATTAGTATAGTATAAAGGTAAAAAGTCCTACCGTTTGTCTGGTTTGAACCAGGCAGTGGTCATGATAATAATGCTTGCAGTAGAAGAGAACCAAATTCGAGGCTTTCCGATTATCTGTCAACGAACAATGATAAATTACTACTAATGCATAACAAAGAAAGACTTTCGAGTTTTCCTGAGACGTTAAAGGCCAATTACAATAAGGATTTTCGATTGAAGATAGGCGAGAACTCAAAAACACGACAGACAAAATTGGATTAAACACAAGTGCACATCAACGCCCAAACAGAACTCTTCTATCTGTTAACATCGTGGTATTTAAAAGACCAATACGAATTCGAGATAATCCTACAAGAAGAAACTCGCCTACATCAAACTTCTGATATATACCTGGTACTATTGTAGGGATGCGCGCACATGAAACATCGGCCGAGATTTTGGCCAGTTTTCTCAAGAAGCAAAGAGAAAAGAACTGCGCATTCAGTGCACATTTATCCCTGCTTGGGAATAAATTATTAAATTACTTATTCATTTTGCAATTTATGCAACATGTGTGGCACATATGACGCATCACATTTAATACTCGTATGCTAGCAAAGTACACATTCAACACACTGAAGTTCCAAGTGATATATGGAGTGCTTACGTAAGGTCTGGCTAAAGCCAATGACTTTGAATAGTTGAAAGGTTTGGAGCCCAAGAAGAGTAACACAGGATTATTTACATCAGCAAAAATTAAATTCCGCCACCTTCTACTCTACGTGTAAATGACCTGCTTTGATTCCTCCTGATAGTGTGCCCCTAAATTCATCAACAACTGGCTTTTGACGTCTTCATATTCACATCACGTTTTCCACTTGACCTTGTTTCACCTCCAGAGTGCCACCGGATGTGCCAAGGAGTCAAGAAACATGAGTGACGATACCTTGTGCTCTTATGTAATAGAAACTCTCACCTTGTCAGTGACCTATGTTCATTTAAACTTTACGTCCTTGCAAGACGTGACACGAGACATTTAGATTTATAGCAACATGTAAAAATTAACCCGCAACGCAAACGTAGTAAAAAAATATCCTACAGTTTCGATTAAACGACTCCATTTATTGACATTAACTAATGTCAAAATCTATATATTTTTTACAGTGCTGAGAGTTAAGGGAAAAAAGTCGCAAATAACATAGTAAATACACATGCAAGGCCCAGACAGAATTACGAGTATGCGTAAAATCGACTGCTTGTTAGAAAAAACACATTTGATTCTTGTAAACAAACACAAACTTCCCTCGAGTATCGACGTGAATGTGAGTGAACAACCAAGTCGATGGACAAGATATGCATAATCAGGGTACGCTTTTGAATTCACAAATAGGATTCACTGGACGATCAATCGATTGGTCCACACATTATTAGAAGACAGACGAATTAACTGACACAATCGAGAAGTATCCCTGCAACGTAAAACGTCCCTGCACAGACTAACCTGAACGAAAGCCACAGAATAGCCCCAATCGACAATCTAAGCATATCGATCTTCGTCCTTCCCTCTTCTTTAACTACACTTCGTGACTCCTTACCAGGAATTAACAAAGGCCAGTGAACTCTTCTCACACCTTACGTGGGAAGTATTAAGGGGAATTCAAACCACAAGCTTAAATATCAAAGGTCGGTGGATCCAAAGTTGCGTTTTTAGACCAGCTGATGTCCTTGAAACGTAACTCTGTTTTATATCCTGTCAACTAGTAGACGTCTCCGCACTGATTTGAAAATGAATCAAGATTCCATCCGGCTACACAGTATTAATATTTAAACTTATATTGTTTTGCCAAGAGATGCATCCGACATTTGCAACGAATAATCAGTTAGAAAATTTTTTATTTTCGTCTTTAAAGTTAAATACTGACGTGAAAATTGATTACAGCAATTTGATTCAGACAGACGACTTCGAACACTTTATTTTCTTCGACAAAATCTGTTTTCCAAGCAATTCGCAAGCAAGAAAACTTTATTGAGGCAGGGCTGTTTCCACAACAGCTTGTTCATTTACCTTTGTTTTTACCTCTCAGTCAGATCATATACCAGACCATACTTCCTCGGCATAACCTTGTATTTTTATACTAATTTTCCAAGCCCATCTTCCTTTGTGCGGGAAGCTAACAAAATGCCCACTAGTTTGAAAGCCAGTTTAAAAAGACCAATACCTTTGACAGCCCGTTTTATAACCATACTATAATTGGGGACTTTTTAACGCGGAAAACAGCCGTTTGACAGGTGGTCTGCTATGTTTTTTTGTCGTGGGCCATTCCGGGCTGTCACTTGGCTAAATTTTACAGAAAGTACGGAATAAAGGAGATTCTTGTACAGCTGACCAAAATAAACGAATGTTGATAAAATTCTAAAAAATAGAACAGATAAACTTAACTTAAACATCAACGAGACAGAATGATGGGAACCAAGGTCCAAAGGAAGTTTACCTTGCTCTAAATTTTCTAATTTTCTAATCAAAGTATTCGTGTAGCAACGAAAACAATAGCATTGCGGCAGGGTCTATACTGTAGGGGTCCAAAAGAATGTACAACATAATTAGAGTGGAACAACAATAAAAAGGAGCATGGAACTACACATGTTTAAACCGGGCTGTTGCACGGGCACTGAAAGCTAGTATATAACTACAGGGTAAGTTAGAACAAACCATTTTGTAAAAGAAAACGTGACGAAAGGTGCGATAGGGGAATGTTGATCCGGAAATTTGTACAATAACATTGATTACGTAGAGTGAACATTGCTACCCACTCTACTTCACCTAGGCCGAAGTTGTTGGTTTGTTTGTACTTTCCTCTGCCGTATTTCAGAAGAGTTGTTGTCAAAGACTATCAAAGTTAGCACACGACTTCAAATAGCCAATTTACAAATAAATGGCTCTAAACATTCCATTGATTATTATCACTGATTACGACTCGCCCTTAAATAGTTAGGGATTTGGGATCGGAAGTACTCTTACACTCAATATAGGCTTCAACGTAAATGCGTGCCAAGGATGCTTTTGTAAAAAGAACTTAACTTTGTTAACTAACAGGAAACTGCTATTACAAAATCGAATATACCCTCAGCATAGAAATTATGCCGAGGCTAATCATCAGTTGTGTAGAAACCTTTTGTTCGAGAACACAAACAAAATATGGTACATGCTTGTATTTCCGCACGAAGTAAAGGCCGTAATCTCCAGTACCTCAAGGTGACGAAAAAGTGTAAAGAACTACGAGTCAGGAATCATTCTGTTATAATTTACAACATCTCAGCACAAAACAGAAGCAAAAGTGAACACGACACACTGTTGTCTTATTTTCTGTAATCAGAATTTGACAGTGAGATGTTTATTATTAGAACCAACAAAATATAGCTCAGGACCAATAGGTGCAAAACATTTTCCCTGTTTCAAGCTCCGTTTGTAATCTAGTTTTCAAATTGAAAAATACTAACATATACACTCGAGGTGTATGGGATAAAAACTAATGGAAAAGCCAACTCGCTGATCGTAGGGTATTGATCACAATCATGTCAGTTCATGGCGCCCCTTTGGTTTGCGGCAATATCAAGCCATAACACTACAATGGATAATTTGCAGGAAACATTAAATATCCTAACAATACTCTTAAATATTACCTAACCTTTCTCGATAGTAATTCTGATCACATTAACTAAAAGGCTTGGTACTGCTATTCAATCTATGGGCATAATGCATATCGCTTTTTATAGATAATACCAGCCTTAATATAGTTTTTAGATCGCCTCTGCTTCTATCTAGTCATAAAATGTGCCTAAAATTCTCATAAATCGTCACTAGACGGTGTCCTGTGCAATGCAATATGACACAATAAAATGCGAAACAATACAGTACAATGCAAAACAATATATACTATGTTACACAATGTAACACTTTAAAATACTCTACCACAGAATACAATACAGTGCAACACAATTGCACAGAATGCAACACAGTATTAAACCATAGTCTACCGCAGAATGCAATACCATGGAAAATTGTAACCACTTTCTGTAGTAAACGGATAACAGCCTCATTCTTAGATCATATTTATAAAACATTGCCAGCAAGAAACTCATCTGGTTCTTTCTCTCTATCTTTTCATGACGTTCTTCCCGCGTCTATAAATGTTCTGAATTCTAGTGTATTACTTCGTTCTTCACTGCAATGTGCTCATTTATCGTACAAAGCGTTTTTGATGTCACTTTCCTTATCAGACCATGTTTGGGTTTCACTTTTTACAAAATCAGAAACAAGCTGTGTGCTCTATCTCTTGCAATATGCTGGCAAATTTCTCTAATACAGAAGCAGAAACGATTTATGCAGATATTCCCCTTGACGTCTCCAATTAAATCGATTACCAAATGACAATATTATACATTTCATCCTTGTTCTTTGGTTCCCCTGTTAGCTCTTTCTACGTTATCTCCTTCTGCTTCTCGTCCTTGCGTTTGCTCCCCATGGCAACGAGTATTCAGTCAGTAATCACTTCCTTTTTCCTTCTTCCAACCTGTTATATCTAGATTCTGGTGAGTTCTTAACTTTAAATTATCAGTCAGCTGCTATTGTACCACTATCCTTGCTACATTTGCACTGTAAAATAAACACAAATCGAGCGCTCACAATTCATAGGTCATAACCACTGTGGATCCACTGAACACACTGTAGATGGCGTCTGTTTGCTTATTCTTTCTCATCTAGCACACTATTGCATCTTTCTCGTTGTTCATACAGAACGTGTCCGGCAACACAATACAATTCATTACAATATAATTCATTACAATGCAATACAATACAGTACAACACAATTCAATTCATTGCAAAGAAATACAATACATTACAACACACCACAAAACAATGCAATGGAAGATCATACAATTCTATCAATAACTATATTGTTATATATAACTCTATGTAACTATCCGAGTTACTAGTGAGATATAGGTGCAGACGTTACAAAATTATGTAAATTGCTGGAAAGTCAGCTTGAATCAGTTACCTTAAAACAAGGTATGTGGCACGTTCAACAAGTGTAAGCTGGTTAGTCAGCTAGAAAGAATTCCACAGTAAAAGAGTCGTCTGCCAGGGGTATGCAGAGTCAAATAAGACATCTGTGAGAAATTGAAATCTTGCTAAATATCATGATCATGTTAAAACACCAATAGTCATGTTGACATCATAAGTTGCAATCTATACACTTTTTACCCCATAATGTTGCAATTTATAAATACTTTATTAATTTCGTGTATACATATACTTCGTGTTTTGCTGTAAATTTGAAAGATCTTGTCTCAGCAGATCAGAGTTTAAGTTGATAATTACAGTCCTCTGTTCAGATAGCCGAGCTATAGGTGTGCGTTTCACGACATTTGTTTCACCGAGCTGGATTTGTAGGAAAATGGATATCGAAGAAGTGGAAAGAATACTCTTGATTCAACGTTGGGGATGCAACAATCTCTGCTATTAAATAACGAAAGAGAGGCTAGAGCGTAAAGGAATTGCACAGGATAGATTATTGTAAGCAGAAGTTGAAATGGAGATGACTATACGTTTCGTTAGTAAAACATTAGTAACAAAGGAGGATATTCAAGATCCAACTGATGCAGAAAATTTAATTCGAAGCGAAATGACTTTTAATTCGAAGATCAAAGCAATTGAAAAAAGTATTCAGGATGACATGAAGTCAGCAGGAATTTCAGTATCGGAATGGGCAGACCACGTGAACGAATACGAGCTTCATCTTAGTCCTTGTGCTGATGCAATAGCAAGATTAGATGGAAAAATACAAGGGGAAAATAGGTTTCCTCAGGGAAATGCTAAATTACCAAAAATCAAATCAAAGAAGTTTACTGGGGATAATATGAAATGGGAGGAGTTTTCTCGGCAGTTTAAGGCAAGCATTCACCATAATTCTTCATTGAGTACTGTCGATGAGTTTGCCTACTTAAAGGCTTGCTTGGAGGGAACACCTGCAGCAATAGCGTGCGCACTCGTACTAATGACAGCGAACTACGAGAGCACACTAGCATTATTAGAGGATCGCTGTGGGAGAGAGGATATAATTAAAGCTGCACACTTCAAGGCGCTTCCAAAAATGACAGAGTTGGAAAGGGCCTTAGAGCCATCTATTCAAAAATAGAGGCCATACGCGAGGACTTGATGCAATTGGTGTTAAGGTCTCCGAGTATTACAGGACAATGTTCCCCAAACTTCTACGTCTTCAGACAAGGATGAAAATTTGCAGAAAGGAAGGGAGATCATCATAAGCCAATGGCATAGCAAGAGTTTCAGACTGCATTAAGAGACCTGACAGACAATATAAGGGAATGTTGCCCCGGGATAAGCATGACAGCATAAGTAAGAGGGAGCCAATGGTAAAAGAACGTGATTGGACAACTGGAATTTCAATGCTAGTAAATGCTGAGGAAAAAAGAAAATTTAGTATAAGTGATGTTTTGCATGCGTGGGAAAAGGTCATCGTAAATGACAGTGTCGACAGAAAAGTACACCATGAATCAATTTGTGAAGCAGATGATCAAAGGAAACCACTTATGTTTTACAGAGACCAGTCTATTGCCGACCAAACTAACATTGTAATGGTTAGAAACCTTTATGGAAATCAGGTAGCAACATGAAGAACCATGCTGGATACCGGAAGTGGTGGTACCTTTATTACACAAGGGCTTGCTCAGCAGCTTGCATGTACAATCCAAGAGGATCTGTACCAGATTGAAGGGATTATGAAAGAGAGAAACCACATCAAGTCTGGGATATTTAACTAAATCCAAATCACTTAATGGATTCTACATTCAGTGATGAACGTCCACAAGAACAGTTGAAAGTTGAGATGTCGATTGGACTAGAGTACCTAGCAGAAATCGACTAGACAGATGCATAAGAGGAGACCAGGAGAGCCTGCAGCTACGTAAACAGTAGGGTCATTCAATCTCATTTGAACAAGACCCTGAAACCATCAAATTCAGAATTGGATGAATATTATGAAACATGATATAAATACAATCTCAAAATTTCAGCTTCATACTCCAACAGGCTGTTGAGATATCGTGAATTGAAATTCCTTGATTATTGGTTCAAAATCCTACTTGCAGCCATATTGGATCTACTGGAACAAATGTTACAAGTTTTAAAAATTAACATTTATTAGTAGCTGTATCACATTCGTAACATGGGTTTGTAAAAAGATATTTTAAGGTATGAGGAACTCATATTTTCCCAAGAAACACTCTCATGAAATGTTAATCACCAATTAATGGGGCCCCAAAGTTCCCCCCTCAAATCTGGGTTAGTAGCGAACAACAAAAGTAATTGTTTTGAAAGAGTCAATATCTCTGGTTTGAAAGTCTGATCAGCATGATTTTTTGTGGTAATACTAAGAGTTAAAACATAATTAATAACCTAAAATTGGGGTGGTACTTTGCTCCTTATTAAAGTAATAGAGCATTGTCATCATCGTCATCGTCATCGTCATCATCACCACCACCACCATCATCATCACCATCACCATCACCATCTGCAAGAATACTGTGTTTTGGTTTTAAGGTAAAAACTTTGAAAAACCAAGTTTTCGATCTGGAAATTTCACCTTGGACTCAGACAAAAATTCTTTCAGAGAACAGAGAAGAAGCCGCTTCTGCATCTCAACATTTCGTCTGATGCTAACGAAATCCTTTGATCCAGGCATTGGACTACTAAACTCATCTTTACTATAAAATCTTTTATTAAGTGCTTCGATATCTTTGGACAAAGATGTTCCTTGCTTTTTTCCACGCAGGTCCAAGATACCTTTCTCTGCTGCAAGTTTTCTTGCCTGCTTCACAGCATATCCAAAAACATTGAAAAATTCCTTTGCTTTTTTAATGGGCCACGAATTTGGTGTCATTGTCAGTATTTGAATTTTCTTCTCCTTTGTTTATCCGAATCACATACTTTCTCGTTTAATTCTTTGATATTATTTGGAGCATCAATGTTGTTGGACAAATCATCGCCAGATATGTTGATTAATTCAGCTACTTCATACTGAATTTTGCTTTCCTTTTCCTCTAGCTTTCTACGCACGTGCTTTAGTTTCCTCTTGCTGTATGAAACCTTTAAATGTGAAGGGAGAGAATGTAACTTCATAGGATTAACACCCATTTCATCCAAAGTGTTAGTTAGACTTGTCTTTAACTCTCCTTTTCGGATTACAGAGCTCTAGTACCTTATCTTTCACTGGAACTGGGTTTATTTCTTTGTCATATCAACTCCAAAAGTCTACAAGTTGAGTCTCTGGAAACCCTCCCAAATGCAGTTGACGTCTTTTGGTGACCCCCTGATGATGTTGAGTTTCACCTATCATGGCAACGTTTGCAGTGTCAGTTACCACAGAGTAGATGAACCCATATTGGTTTTCAGCAATCAGAAGGTGAGTTTCTTTTGTTTTCCCACCGAAAGGACATGTCTGTGAGTTACTACTTATGTTAATGCTTTGCGTTCAATTCCCTTGGCTGTCTCTCTGTGTCTTCAAAAGTCCAAATAAAGCTTATGGTTATTTACAAGAACATTTCAGCTCTGTTGTGGTCAAATTTCGTCCAAAGGGACAAGGAAACCAAAAACCAAAGCATAACAAACTCTTACTCTGCTGCTTTCAGTTTCTTCACACTTTGGCATTCCAATTTGCCCTCCTTGATTTTCTGCATCCAACTGCTTAGTAGAATTGTTTCTTTTTCGCGGACATGCAATCGTCCAGACTTATTTCAACAGAAAAGTTTTAATTTTTCCTTTTGCTTATGTTTTCCCCTTATATTAAGTTTAAATTGCCAATGCTTTGGTTAACATCTTCTAAATCAAACTGAAAGACCCTTTGCCCGGGATCATCATGTCCATTTTCTCCCTACCACACACACGCCTACCTGAAGCCGCAACCCGACTTTCATACCTCTGCTCTTGCCCTTTTCCGATGCTCTCTCCTAACGTATGAATTCATTACGCCGTTCATTAGAGCAGGAATTGAGCTACCTACTGGTAGATTTTGGCCTAAAACAAGCAAGTTACACAATACGTGGATCAAAAACTGTTCAGCCATTCACTGCGTGATTTCCTTTGTTTTGACATCTTGCATTTCACCACTGTATACAGTACCTGTGTCTCATCATCTCTTCTGACCTGTTCCTTCCATTGCACGTCAAAACAGATCACACTGTTACTTTGAAAACAAAATGTATTATCTATGGGCGAAGTCTTGCTTTCAAGTGAGGAGAGGAAAGTACTAAGCTAGGCAGACTCCTCTAGCCAAACAGACTTCACACAGGATAAAAAAGAGGGCCACTAAGCACTAAAATAAAGTTCAGATCTTACATAAAGAAGGTTCTCAAGTAAGAGTACATTCCACGGGGGGATCAAACAGTATATACCACAGGTACTTCTCCCTCTAGGGAGCCATGACAGCAGTTTATTCTTTTAGACAGCCACAACAAATATTATTTACCACAAAATGACTCCCAATCTGATTCAAAGGCCCATGACAAAGCCAACTATATAGCAGGGGGACCAAGGAGTGGCCCATGGCCATGGGTCCGAAGGAGCAAACAAGAATTTGCAGTATCATAGCACACCAATTCTTACATCGCAGCAAAGAATCCAGTGTTTGTTTCACCAGGCTATTGCATTGCTAGTAGCACTAAACATACTCAGTTCAGGGAAGTTTTAGGGGGGGTGGGTTAAGGTCCAACTAAGCCAGAATAGTTTTTTTATCGGCTAAGAGGCAGCTACTGGACCCAGTGATGATTCCACTTGGAATTAATAATATGGGATGAGTGCAGCAACATTAAACAGCAGCCTACACATGCATATCTGTTTGCTCAATGCATTGCACAGGGACAAGCAGCTACCACACTGACCTGTGGGTAAGTCCAGTGAGTCGTCAAAAAAGCAACTGAGCCAGAGTGCAAGGTTATAAAGACGATAACCTGCCCTTCAGCAAAGGGGGCATTGTCCTGGCTCATGCGTACTGGTAACACATGCAACAGTGCGGAATTAATACACATATATTTGACATTGGCTATTGTATGTCACCAAATGGGGAAACAAAGAGACCAAACTCAAAACTCACCCATATTTTTTAGCCCCCAAGGGGCCCACAATAATTCACAACATAGACCTGAACAGCAATGCATGGAAGCATACGTTTGCAGGGGCTTGACAGTTAGTAAAACAAATAACTGTTGCAGTTGCACTATCTAATCTTAATAAAAAAAATGCAACCCTCAATATTTTACATGCACTTGGTACAACAATAAAATTCATGATGAAAGCAAGAATAAGTAAAACAAAAGAAATAAGAAAATGGAGGTGCTCAACTTGGCCAGGCAGCTTCTTTGATATTTTCGCAAAATCATGCTCAGGACAAGTTGCAAAAGGTGGCCATCTACACGGGTGCAGATGCCCGATGTAGGTGATAATTCAGTTAATTCCCTAAAAAATTTCAAAGTTCTCATGTAGATAGATCCTACATCTACGTTTACAATAAGAACACGTAAATTTCTGTTTTAAATCACAGGCTACATGTTCGTAAAATAGCATACATTTTTGAAAGACAGGCCATGTATAGTTATGGAAAATTGCGTTTATTCTTGAAAAACAGGTCATGTATATTTATGGAAATTGGCATATATTTTTGAAAATTAGGTCAAATAAATGGAAAATAGAACACAAATTTGAAACTGAATATTGTCTGCATCGGTGCCTCATTCGTTCAAGTATTTTAGCAAGTCATGGTTTGTGCTAGCAACAAGAAATAGAAATTTGATGGACGCTAGAGGCTGGGACGACCTTCAAGCTTTTTTGTATGGCAAAAGAAGAGAACCACTGAGGCCCTGAAGCAACGATTACTCATTAATAAATCGAAAATGAATACGGCACCCTGGTACCACTATGGTATAACTACTGTTATGTCCAAGTTATATTTTACAAAGACCTGCGATTTGTTTACTCTAGCTACGTTTAACTGAATTTTTTTCCCAACCAAACCCAGTTGTTTGCGTGATGGCCCTACCGGGTGGAAGAACGGTTTTACGCTCGAGCGATTCAAAGTAGACTCCAACTGTGGCTTGGGAAGGAATTATTCAACAAACAAGCTCGTGTGTGTCAAAGGCACAACAGGAGACATGAATTTTATTCAAATAAACGCCCAATATCCTTGGAAGACGCTTGAAATTAGTCATACCAGTTGGCGTGACTCAAACATTGGTCCAATGTCCTAATCTAGTTTCACGTTACACTGCACGATTTATTGGGTAAATAACAAAAGGGGATAGATTGAACAAAAGTCATGATTGTTTTCAACGAAAATCTTGTCTCTTACTACCATCTTGCGTAAGTTTGAAAGCCAAATTTAGAAACTTATTTGAGTTCTTAGTGCACCTGTTGGCCTATTGTTTGCAAGCATAGTGGAGGGAAGCCATAGCAACAATAACCAAAAATACAAGAGGCAAAACCACTCATTAGCAAGGGTAAAATTAATAATATCAAGTCTTCACTTAGCGGGAACTTAGAGTCAGCAAAACGTTAACTAAGGTACAGATTTTTTGTTCACCCCCCTCCCCCCAAAAAAAAACCACACCAAAACTCCCCAAAAAAACTCCAGTCATTGATTTATCCATTCACTCACCTACGGAATACAGTCAAAATCAGTAAATTGTGGAGTGTTAACGAATGATAAGAGGCAGCAGTTTTTTGCTTTGTCCCTCCAAAACTCAAGGTTTGACGTATCATTATCTTACCTCGGCACAAACTTTAGTAGAGATCATTTAAGTTACGATTTTGATCACTGGAGCGTCGAACCGAATCTCAAGACTTCAAAACAGATACTTTTTCTACAGAGTTAATAATCAAGGTCAAAAGACTGATAGTCATTTGACACTGACCGTCCAGTCGTGTTTTTGTGTCTGTTGTCGTTTACGCTTACAAGCGGCATGTGTTGTATGCCTATAAGGCTACCGTTTGTCGCCGTTTGCACTAGTTCCACACAGGGTGGTCTTCCGAAACTGCAGCATTTGCCAGCGGAGAGATTACGATTTCATGGGTAATTTTCATGTGCAGGTGAAATCTAATATTGTCATTGCAATCGATGAAGGCACCACACCCACCTTATCTACCTCTCATTTTGTGGTATAACTAAGGCATGTACGTCGCAAATTCGCAATGGATCGTTCTTCTCTTGGAAAGGCCATCAACTTATAAATTCTAAATTCTATACATCTGGCCCTGTTTTAAAACCAGCCAGTTATGAGCTTTAGAAAATTTAAGCGAACTTAGAAGATATCCTAGGAATTAAACCATCTCTTCAGAATACCCTGACCACTAAGCTACCGAGTCGTTGTTTCTCAGAGACAAATTTATGATGTTATAGTCTAATGATTGCGCCACTATACGTTGTCTAACTTATGCTCAAGATCATTCCATTTCCCCTATCCTAATGCCCAAACGGTGCCCACAATCCCACTTTACAAAAACGCCAATATCAGTTGATTCACTGATAGTGAACGGGATCTTCCAGTGCGCACTCCTTTTCGAGAGTTGTTAAATCACTTGTTTGAGACCCTTACCCTGTTTCAGAGGCGTTAGGGCCCTCCATTCAAACCCTCACCAAGTTCGTTCTGAAGGCAGACAAGGTTGCTCATACAGACTCAATCATAGACCAAAAAGCATTAACCCATGTTTATTGAGTGAGTACAAGTTGGGTATCCGGCTTTGAAGAACAGACTGTCTCCAAGTATCTACTTACATCACCTTAGGTCCTTGTCCTATTTTCATAATAAATGTAGGTGGAAGTTTAGATTTAGACGTAGATGTAGGTAAAAGTGCCAGATGGCATGGGCACAAAACAGAATGCATGGCAGATAAATCATAAGATTACTACATCTTTCGAAAAATTAAAACAGATATATAATGCTCTTGAGCTAATCTCATTAACTTCTCAAAGTCTGATTAAGTGTTCACATTTTGCAGCTTTCTCCGTTTCATAACAACAAGCTACAGATCAATTCGATCCATTGTCGCTATCAAATTCCGACTGGGACCGAGTGCTGAAATTATTGGGGGTGTGACGCCCCCACATCCCTCATTAGCCTTAGATGTAGTTACTTCAGTTTTATGTTAACCAGGCTTTAAGAAATGCATCCAATCTTCTTGTAATGTATTTAAACTATGATAATAAAAGTATTTTGCTGAACTCTTGCAGAAATCAGTTGGAAAATTGTTAACTCAGCCAGACATATTTTTATTGGAAAGTTTTTGGTAAAAAACGTGTTGTTTCATAGTTAATATTTCAATTCTATCCACCGACATAGTGACCTGCAGTGCGCCCCTGCAACACTAGAGGCTTCAATAAGCTCGTAACTAAGAAAACAATTATAAAACTTTCAATTCCTCACTGATATATACGGAAGCAGAAGATACCCTCCACTCCAACACACAGGCTATCTCTTCCAAACTGCTTTTTTTATTTGTAGAAAATCATTAAGGTTTTCATGTTACTAACGGCAACCATAACATTGTCATATACAATAAAAAGGAAAGTAAAGGGCGTGGGATAAAAATTTTCTTCTTAGATGACCCACTATCACCGATGCTAAAACCCCGGCCATTCCTCTGATGCCACAGAGCACAAAAAGTTATAATAATCGACCGCAAAACCAACGCCAGCTATGCTAAGCTGTATTCTCTAAGCAAAACGATGGACAACTTCTCAATCATACGACGCCAATCAGTATTGTAGAGCTATGGTTTTGTAGGGCCATGGTACTGTAGGGATAATGCAATATACGGACATTGTACAGTAGCGACATTATAACGTAGAGACATGGTATTGTAGAGGTGTGGTATTGTAGAAACATTGACATTGTAGATACATAGGCTAGGAGGGACACGGTATTGTAGCAACACAGTATTGTAGCAACCCTGTAACATAGGGCATTGTATTGTAGCAACATAGTATTGTAGCAACACTGTGACATAGGGACATGGTATTGTAGCAACACTGTAACATAGGGGTATGGTATTGTAGCAACACTGTGACATAGGGACTTGGTATTGTAGCAACACTGTAACATAGGGCTATGGTATTGTAGCAACACTGTGACATAGGGACATGGTATTGTAGCAGCTCTATAACATAGGGGTATGGTATTGTAGCGACAGGTTATTGTAGCAACATAGCGTTGTAGCGACATTGCATGGTAGCGAAATCGAATTTTACCCACATGGAGAATATAATGGCTATCTGTGCAGAGTTGTTACACGGATATACTGCTTGAGATAAAACTGACTTACCATCGACAACCAGCTCTCCGTGACATCCTTCACACGTGAGATTATCTAAGTGAAGACATCAAATATTAAGTTGTGCGAGTGCAAATAAAGCAAAGCAGCAAAAAGGAACAATGCATAAATATAAATAACTGCGAATAGACATATATGGGCTCATGTTTATGGCCAACTATTCAATGTTACATGAATACATCAGTACATACGGAAGGTGGCATTTGACATTTGAAGATGTCAAAAGCTTTTGACGAAACGTAACAGAATAAACCATAGTTAAACAAACAGACATGACTGTTACTTTATGAAATATTAGTCTGGCCTGTCATTTTTATTACCAGGTGGCATCATTATTCAATGCCACATCCCAAAATTGGAAGAAGGCATTCACAAAATGGCTGACAACGGAAAGGACCACCAAGAATAAGAATGGATTGTAGCGTGTTTCTTTACTACTAGAATTTCTTTAGAAATCGTGCATAATAGATAAAAAAGAGAAGCGATCCATCCACAAAGCTATCTCATTTCTCTGTTAAAAATTATGATAGTAAAAGTTTTGTCTAAAACTTGAACAGCCTTCGAAAAAGTTTCTTTTCACGTTTGTGTAAATATGATTAATGGACTCACCAGCCAAATTATAATTAACGATTTAAGTAAAGGCTTTTTCCTATTGTGTATGAATAGCCTCTTTAATTTTTAGTTGGCATGAGGATCTATGATATATATTTTAATTAAATTCCACACAAATTTAAGCGTTTATGCATAGGAATGCACATTTCCTCCCCTCACATCTTGCAAATACATTTTAAAACAACACGGCCATTATCTAGTGCGTATTTCAAATACAAATAGAAAATACCAGAACGGGTTAATTATATAAGTGTTGTTTTCCAATGCTATAAGTTATTCTCGCGACAATGGAGTTGGATGTGTAATGCATAAACATTGATGTTGAAATCACGACATGCTCTTACTACCATGGCCATTGCCAGTGAAACAGAGTCACTTTGTTATAAGCTTCCACGTGAGTTTTTTGAGACACGAGGTTCGACGATCGATCAAAAATAATTGCCAGCTATTAGTATGAAATGAAACACCTATGTTATAAGATAGCCAGAGCAGTTCTCAACTGAAAAAATTCAACCAACAAGCAAGCTAAAATACTCGGAAACAACACACAAACTAAAACTACAAATTATGGGAATTAAGCTCAACTAAACATTTGACCTTGTGCATTTTCAAACATGGTGACTTGTTATCCCTGATAACAATTCGGTCTAATGGTCTGGCTGCTTACAAACACCTCATAAATGCCGTGTTTGTTACTTAGCTTAGCTTTCTTAATGCAACGTGTCGCATTTTTACGCAAATAATACAGATTTTCAGTTCTTCCAAAAATTTAGTTAACTTTTAAGTTATCTTAAATTTGCCCAACTGTGCTTGTGTACAATAAAAAAAGTCATTCTTTTTCTAAAGGAACATTTCAAGCCACAAAAACAGTGCTACTTTACCGTGTACTGAGTAACCTTTCCCTTGTGCTCTCTGTTGTCGCTGCATCAGTGCTACACTGTATGATGAAAACCGAAAACTAATAGTCTTATACGAGTATCTACTTTCTTTCTACTTTGTCTACATACACACACCAGGAGTGGATTTAGACTACAGCAACCTCTGCAAAAGCACAGGTAAAAGTTTTGAAACAAAAGGAAAGAAACTGAAACCAAAAAAAATCGATATAAGTTTAGTTTCATCACATACATCATTGTATATCTACCCCAATTGGGATTAGTGACATCAGCATGCTTAGGGACCTCTATTTCGCAGACCAATTTTCCCTTTTTAACAGCCCCTCTCAAATGGCAATCTGAACTTTGGACTGGTCTGTGTTTCCTAAAAGCCAATAGGCTATTCATCTCGGAGAGCCAACCATTGATTGCTTGACCTCTGCAGATCATCCTGTAAGCCAATCAGTTTCACCTTACCTCTGCAAACTTTGGTGCAAGCAGAGGTACGATTTTGACTTATCAAATAGGAACACGAGTTTGCCATTTCAGCAAAATAGGCAGCCAATAGGAATTTGAGTTGATTCGTGCAATTGTTTCCAGTAAAGTTGTGAACAAGAAAGACCAGCCCTAATATGCAGACCACGTGAACATGCTGATTACCAAAATAAGGACACGAATTTCGTTGACATTGAAACTATTTTCAAAAAGCACTTTTAAGTAAACTACTCTACACTAAATTGTTAAATTTAAAGATTTCATTTGTTTACCATGTTTTCCCTTCAAGTCAAGGCAATACATAATGGCAAAATGCTTCCTTGCTTGTCTGATGTTAAACTCTATTGTTTTTATATTTACAAGCCAAAGAAAAGATCAGACTCATTTTTACAGAAAATCAGAGGGATATTGACGCAGAAAAGTATTGACTTTTACTGCAAATCTTCAAGAATTAAAGAAAAGTCTAGCACATTAAACAAGCCATTAGTAAATTTTAGTGTGTCGACCTACACATGGTATTCTTCAGAAATCTGAGCCACCACAAGTTTACACTTTTTATTGTAGTGTAGCATTTTGCTAACATTAAGCAGACTTGTGTCCAAACGACACATTTGGCTTTTGATTCTGACAGATGTAAGTTCAATTCCTCTTCGGTTATCATTAAATAAAGCTGCTGCATAAATGTGGTAATACGCCATTCAATTGCTTGAAACTGTTCCAGCTTTGTCCTATGCTCTTCTTCGTAGTTCTTCACTGCTGCTCTTCTCTGCTGCGTTTCACGGCTGTTTTTCTCTGCTACCCTTTTACTGCTGCTGTTCTCTGCTGTTTTTCTCTGCTGCTCTTCTCTGTTGCTTCGTATTGTTGCCTTTTTTTAAATCGTACTCTCTGATACACTCAGACAATTCTTTTGTTAATTTGTTTCATTGCCTTACTTGTTTCTCGTTTCTCTACTTTTAGCTTTGTCCTATTGTTCTAATATCGTGCTCTGCTCTCCACAGCTGTTATTCTGCCTTCTTCGCTTGATCTTACCTCTTTGCGCAGAGAACTGTACACTTAACCTTCTGTGCTACTCCACTTTGTTTCCTCGCTTTGTTCTCTTGATGTACCCTGCTACAATTGTTAGTTTTCAACACTTGCTGTTCTGCTCTATATTGCAGCATGCAGTATACTATAGTGCGTCAATACCCTATGCCGCGAGATTCTGCTCTGTGCTTACAAGAAATGGTATCTTGAGGGGGATTGAATAAAATATATAAATATAGTTCAATACCTATCTTTATCCAGAATTGTTTTGCACCCTTCATGTAGAGACATCTATTTAAACGAAGCGAAGAAAAAGTAAAAACATAACTCAACCCGTACTCAATGCACACGTCAAATTCAGGTCATCTGTCAAATTTGCAACCAAAACCTTATGTTAAAGGGACAATGATATCACCGAATTTCCTCAGAAACTTTAATGAATGAAATGCTAATGAGAAATACCCACAGAGAAAGGTATATTCGTGTTTGCTCTTTAAGAAATATATGCGTTTACTTAAATGCAGCTGAAATTGTTACCTCTCGACAGATACGACAAAATTAGTATTTACATACAAAAAGATGATTAAGGACAAGACAAGCACGAACAAAACTAAGAAGGACACAAAAGGCACAAAAACAGATCAAATCAAGACCAAACAGCAAAATTACCAAGTTCTTAGCCAATGTGGTAGTGGGTGCACTCATTCCTTGACAGCAGCTCTCCACCTATTCCGTCCATCGCCATTCTACACAGATCAGCCATCCTCTCTTCGCTCCATTCCTTCATGTTCTCCCTCGAACTTTCATGCGGTTTTTCTCTACTTCTCCGTCCTTTCATTTCACGTTCTATTACTGCCTTTGTCAACGAAACTCCTCTTACCATATGTCCAGTAAACTTAAAATTCCGCCTTTCATTAAGTCAACAAACCTTTCCAGCTTCCATCCACAAATTCCAATGACTTCTGTATTTAATCATACATTAGTCTTCTCCATCCATGAAATTCCCAGTGTCCATCTGTAAGTTTTTAACTCACATGCCTTCGGACTTTGTTCATCTTTGTTTCTACCAGGCGCTCTCACAAGTGTAAAGAAGTGTTGCCATCACCATGGACCAAATCAACAACACCTTACTGATCATGCAGATGTTACTTGCTGTTCACATGCTGTCCAGTTTTGCCAATGTACTGGTAGCTTGTCCAATCCTTATGCGCATTTCCATCTCTAACTTGCAGCTACCCTCTGTCTGGATTTTCGATCTTGCTTCATCATACAGGTTTTAAATTGGTGTAGTTACTTCTTTACCAATGTTGCACTTCCTCATCGTGTTCCAAAGTGCCTCATGCAAGCCTCTATCAAACGTTTTCAGAAAGTCAATAAAGTTGAACTTTCGTTTTCTCAAATTGCTTCATTCAGTGCTTTCTTACACTCTTGAGCTTGCAGATCTGTCTTCTGCCAACTACGCTGCCCCAGTTTCTTTTGCTTGTCTTGTCCCTCCTCTTGTCACAGCTATTTATCGCCTTTAGTGTGATCCACGGTTCTTTAATCTTCCTAGGTTTTCCTACTTTTCTTTCTCTAGTTTCCTTAAGTATTCTGGTGAATGCATTATACAGCCTTGGTCCAAACGCAAAAGTAGTGCAAATTTCCCACCGAGCTCTCCTTGAGATTCTCCCATTAATTCCGGTTGTTTACATTTCTCCAGATCATACCACGCTATTGTCTTTCAGCTTCAATTTCAGTCTCATCAACACAAAGTCATGGTCATCATCATTATTACCAACGTCTGGTTCGGAATGTTCTTGTTATTGCCCTGTTCACTCCACTTATGTACATTCTTGAAACAAAGATGCAGTCAATTTGATAGTGTACTTTTCCATCTCGTGAGTGCCAAGTTGCCTCCGGAACATTTTGTGACGAATTAGTGCATTGTTGCTGTAAATCGCTGGTTCTTCGGAAACTCAAGGAACTTTATCGCTCTTTTGTTGGTGTTGCACAATTGAGCTTTCTCAACTGTCAGTAGTAAACAAATGAGAATTGTGACCAAGATGGACGTGTGAACAACAGGGGAGTCGTGAACAAACGAGATTTGTGACCAAGAAAAACGTTTGAATAAGAATCGAGTTGTAAACAAATGAAAGTTTTGAGCAAGATGGGCGTGTGACCAACAAGGGAGTAGTGAACAAAAGATAATTGTAACCAAGAAGGAACTAGTGAACAAGAAGCAAGTAATAAACAAATGACAGTTGTGACCGAGAAGGACGAGTGAACAACAAGGGAGTGGCGAATAAAAGAAAATTGTGAGCAAGACGGAAGTGTGACCAACACGTGAGTAGTGAACAAATGAGAGTTGTGACCAAGATGGACGTGTGAACAGCAAGGGAGTAGTAAGCAAAAGAGAATTGTAACCAAGAAGGAACTTGTGAACAAGAAGCAAGTAGTACAGTAAGGAGAGTTCCGACGACGATCGACGTGTGAACAACAAAGTAGTGAATAAAAGAGAATTGTGACCAAGATGGACTTGTGAACAAAAAAGCGAGTAGTGATGGACGTGTTAACAACAAGGGAGTAGTGAACAAAAGAGAATTTTGACCAAGAAGGACGTGTGAATCAAAAGGGGGTAGTGAACAAGAATGGGGTAGTGAACAAGAAGGGAGTAAGGAAAGACAAGGAAGTGGTGAAAGAGAAGGAAACTGTCAATCAGAACGAAGTTTTTAACAAAAAAATACATAAATTTGTGAACAAAATGAACGTTGTGGACACGAAAGAAGTCGCAAACAACATGGAGGAAAAAGGAAGTCTTGAGGAAAACAAGAACAAAAACGCATGAATGAGAATGTCATGCACAAGGAACAAGAATGCAAAGGTCGAGAACGGAAAGTATAGGCAGCAGAATTCTATGGACAGGGCTACAGGTTCTTCATGGGAAAAGTACTTAAGAGAGAATGACGATACGACAAGCACGAGCGGAGACGAATGAGTAAAAAACTTAAATATCGTTTCACAAAATATTAATAAACCTTGAAACAGCGAAAAAAAATTCACCACATTTTTCAAATAAATAGTTAATGACAGTAACGCTTAGTAATCTATTCGCTAAAGTTAGCTTCACGTTTTATTACTGCCTTTGTCAACGAAACTCCTCTTACCATATGTCCAGTAAACTTAAACTTCCGCCTTTCATTAAGTCAACAAACCTTTCCAGCTTCCATCCACAAATTCCAATGACTTCTGTATTTAATCATACATTAGTCTTCTCCATCCATGAAATTCCCAGTGTCCATCTGTAAGTTTTTAACTCACATGCCTTCGGACTTTGTTCATCTTTGTTTCTACCAGGCGCTCTCACAAGTGTAAAGAAGTGTTGCCATCACCATGGACCAAATCAACAACACCTTACTGATCATGCAGATGTTACTTGCTGTTCACATGCTGTCCAGTTTTGCCAATGTACTGGTAGCTTGTCCAATCCTTATGCGCATTTCCATCTCTAACTTGCAGCTACCCTCTGTCTGGATTTTCGATCTTGCTTCATCATACAGGTTTTAAATTGGTGTAGTTACTTCTTTACCAATGTTGCACTTCCTCATCGTGTTCCAAAGTGCCTCATGCAAGCCTCTATCAAACGTTTTCAGAAAGTCAATAAAGTTGAACTTTCGTTTTCTCAAATTGCTTCATTCAGTGCTTTCTTACACTCTTGAGCTTGCAGATCTGTCTTCTGCCAACTACGCTGCCCCAGTTTCTTTTGCTTGTCTTGTCCCTCCTCTTGTCACAGCTATTTATCGCCTTTAGTGTGATCCACGGTTCTTTAATCTTCCTAGGTTTTCCTACTTTTCTTTCTCTAGTTTCCTTAAGTATTCTGGTGAATGCATTATACAGCCTTGGTCCAAACGCAAAAGTAGTGCAAATTTCCCACCGAGCTCTCCTTGAGATTCTCCCATTAATTCCGGTTGTTTACATTTCTCCAGATCATACCACGCTATTGTCTTTCAGCTTCAATTTCAGTCTCATCAACACAAAGTCATGGTCATCATCATTATTACCAACGTCTGGTTCGGAATGTTCTTGTTATTGCCCTGTTCACTCCACTTATGTACATTCTTGAAACAAAGATGCAGTCAATTTGATAGTGTACTTTTCCATCTCGTGAGTGCCAAGTTGCCTCCGGAACATTTTGTGACGAATTAGTGCATTGTTGCTGTAAATCGCTGGTTCTTCGGAAACTCAAGGAACTTTATCGCTCTTTTGTTGGTGTTGCACAATTGAGCTTTCTCAACTGTCAGTAGTAAACAAATGAGAATTGTGACCAAGATGGACGTGTGAACAACAGGGGAGTCGTGAACAAACGAGATTTGTGACCAAGAAAAACGTTTGAATAAGAATCGAGTTGTAAACAAATGAAAGTTTTGAGCAAGATGGGCGTGTGACCAACAAGGGAGTAGTGAACAAAAGATAATTGTAACCAAGAAGGAACTAGTGAACAAGAAGCAAGTAATAAACAAATGACAGTTGTGACCGAGAAGGACGAGTGAACAACAAGGGAGTGGCGAATAAAAGAAAATTGTGAGCAAGACGGAAGTGTGACCAACACGTGAGTAGTGAACAAATGAGAGTTGTGACCAAGATGGACGTGTGAACAGCAAGGGAGTAGTAAGCAAAAGAGAATTGTAACCAAGAAGGAACTTGTGAACAAGAAGCAAGTAGTACAGTAAGGAGAGTTCCGACGACGATCGACGTGTGAACAACAAAGTAGTGAATAAAAGAGAATTGTGACCAAGATGGACTTGTGAACAAAAAAGCGAGTAGTGATGGACGTGTTAACAACAAGGGAGTAGTGAACAAAAGAGAATTTTGACCAAGAAGGACGTGTGAATCAAAAGGGGGTAGTGAACAAGAATGGGGTAGTGAACAAGAAGGGAGTAAGGAAAGACAAGGAAGTGGTGAAAGAGAAGGAAACTGTCAATCAGAACGAAGTTTTTAACAAAAAAATACATAAATTTGTGAACAAAATGAACGTTGTGGACACGAAAGAAGTCGCAAACAACATGGAGGAAAAAGGAAGTCTTGAGGAAAACAAGAACAAAAACGCATGAATGAGAATGTCATGCACAAGGAACAAGAATGCAAAGGTCGAGAACGGAAAGTATAGGCAGCAGAATTCTATGGACAGGGCTACAGGTTCTTCATGGGAAAAGTACTTAAGAGAGAATGACGATACGACAAGCACGAGCGGAGACGAATGAGTAAAAAACTTAAATATCGTTTCACAAAATATTAATAAACCTTGAAACAGCGAAAAAAAATTCACCACATTTTTCAAATAAATAGTTAATGACAGTAACGCTTAGTAATCTATTCGCTAAAGTTAGCTTCAAATAGCTTATCGTAAAGACCAGACAGTTAACAAGGCAACCAGCCGGTAAGCAGAAACGCGTTAAAAAAGATCTATGTTGCAATGGAAGACATGAGATCGTACATTCCATGCTTCAATGCTCAGTAAACAGCAGCGGTCAGTAATTCATTAACACCCTCATAATTCGAGTATTTTCCGATTGTATCCCTAAAATGATGCTATAGTATCACCAGGAAAGTCTGGACGAGACAGTAACCTGTATTTTGAAATATAACTAAAAAGTCATACTCAGAAGCGTCGTTTTCTCAAATGTTCACACAGTTAAAGTTAAAAGAGGGGACTGGTAACAATGCCTATTCTTATTTGCTTTCCATGTATCCCAACTTCATAATCATTATCACAACACAAGACGGGCAACAAACGACAAGGAAAGAGGTGAAAATGAAAACAACCGAATATCAAAAGGTTAAGGAGATCAACAAACAACAAGAAAAGGGACGAGAAGGGCAAGATTCGATTGTGAAAAAGACAATAAACGACAAGGGCAGGGACCAGAGGGACAACAATCAAATACGGAAAGAACGAAAAGGACAACAACCGAAGATGGAAAGAACAAGAAGAACAACAAAAGACATAGCAAGGGGTGAGAATGAAAACAACCAATACGAAAAGGGCAAGAAGGACAACAAACGAAAGGAAAGGAGCCAGAAGGTCAAGATTCGATTGTAGAAAGGACGAGAAGTACAACGAACGACAAGGAAAAGGATGACATGGCCGACAACCGAATATGAAAAGAACAAGAACAACTAAAGATAAGCAAAAATGAGATGGCCAACCATAGAAAGAAAGGATGAGAGTGACAACAAACGATAAAGAAGAGGACGACAAGGACACGAAATAAGGAGGAAAAGGACGAGACAGGCAACAAAAATTATAGAGGAAGAGAGGGACAACCAACGAGGGCAAAAAGGACTAGAAAAACAACAACTGACGTGGAAAAGGACGCAAGGAAACAAACGAAAATGGAAAGACCGAGAACTAAAAGGACATAGGAAAAAGAGGTAAGCGGTTTAAAGGGAGGAAAAGAGAATTGAAAAGATAGGGTCAAAAAGGACAAATAGGGGAGAGACAAAATACGAAAAAACAAAAATAACGACAAGAAGAGAAGGCAAGAGAGGCAAAGAATAAACATAATAAAGAAAAACAAAAAGGCGGGGACAAAATGCATACATATATCATATAATAGTAAGCCGTATGCGAGTTAATGGAGTATTAACACAACAATCTTTTAAATAAAATACAACTTTGATATACATCCCTTTGCCTCTGTAAAGGGGTTTCCACGAATTTGTACAAGCATCAGTCAAGAAATAACTGACCTTCTGTACTCAGACATACACGCCAAGACCGACCACAACCATGTGAATCACAGATTATCTACACAATAACAAATCATGTATTACGCGACAACAAGACTTAACTAAAATGAGGCTACTTCTGTTACGTCACTGACAAGGCACCACTTGAAACTTCATTCACTGCTGTCTTCACTTTTGTAAGGCTTTCAAGAAATGGAGATTTAAATGGCTTAAAAGCCTCCACTAAGTCACATAAAACGTGCGTTGCACACTGCCACGATCTCTTTTATTCTTCACTCTATCAACTAGATGTTTGCCATCTTTAATTTTGACATGAACGTCAACCTCCTTTTTTGGACATCCTTATCAATCGTTTGGTCTTTTGACATTCATATCTAAAACGTCTAGCCCTTAAGCGTTTTATTCGATTGTCCATATGTGTAGCTTATCAAGCAAAAATACAACTTGGTAAATGTTTAAGCTTTGTATGGATAAAAAGCTATTACCAACTGCTTTTCAAAATTTCTCATCCCTATTTCATTTTGTCTATATCATAATGACCAAATGTATAATCTTGTCTGACTCTACAGGATTTGCAGTCGTGAGGCCAGGGTTCAAAGGTCAGGTGGTGACACTTCTTTTCATTACACAAGGCCATCCAGTCTAATGTGAAACTTCTTTTCATTACACAAGGCCACCCAGTCTAATGTTATGTGGAACTACGGGATTAGAAATCTAAGGTTATGTTATGATGATACGGTGTCGAATACTAGAGCAAGTTCTGTATAGCTGATGACAAAAAAGGGGCCAATTTACAATCATAACCACGAAACGGCTGCAAGAAAGAACAGGTGAATTACCATGCAGACGAGTCAGAAGTCCAAAGTACACAAAACCAAATGATACTCCAACCCATATTGCTATCCAGTCACAAGCTCAACGGCTCTATTATATACAGCCACTGTGCGCCAAGCATCAATTCCTCCTAGAGAACAGCCATCTCGCGCTTGCAAAGCGAAAATGACTGCCA
>JANTCA010016509.1:0-25258 GCA_024741275.1 Chironex yamaguchii | reverse complement strand
CAGTATCAAATCTGTCTCTCTTTGCAGTATCAAATCTGTCTCTCTTTGCAGTAACAAATCTGTCTCTCTTTGCAGTAACAAATCTGTCTCTCTCTGCAGTATCAAATCTGTCTCTCTTTGCAGTATCAAATCTGTCTCTCTTTGCAGTATCAAATCTGTCTCTCTTTGCAGTAACAAGAAGTGACACGGGACTAATTACTATCTTTTAATTTTTTTGAAAGGAATGCGCCTCTGGGAACTCTGTCACACCAATCCGGCCACTGAATAGGAAACGTTTCACCTCAGATTTGAAAATGATCAATGGATCATTGTTTTGATAAAGAAAATAAAATCAAAAGTTCGTCAAATTTCAGGATATCGTGTTTCCTGGAACAGGGAAGAAATTGAATGGCAGTTAATGTTTCTGTCACTGTTAATTTTTCAACCGATCCGAGTTTTTTCAAATTTAATATTGAATGCAAAGAGGTATTTAGAGGATACACACTGTGTTTGTTTCATGTTAAAAATACACCAGCCTCTCGACATGCTAGAACACTGAAAAACAATAAAACTGAAATCTCATAATATTACGACAGAATGTGTCAATAGAACATACAGTGATTGAATATTGTCAGTTGGACACTGTACGTTCTATCAATTCCCTGACATAAGCTACATTGAAAAGACAGAGAACAAACTTGCCTCTCACATTCTGGTGTAAAAGGTATAAAAAAGCCAAATATTCCCAAGACCGACGGTGTAACCGATAAAGAAATCTTCTGCATGGTTTGCTGCAATGCGCTAGGCTCAAGATCTGGCACATCATTATCTAAATTCCTGAAACTCAAAGACAAAGGTGGTCTCTTCAAACCTTCTTCGGATGTCACTTTCATATGCATTGAGACAGAAAGGAGATTTCAAAGGATGCTTGCGGTAACAAAAGGAGATTCATCTCGTAAAAAAGGAATTCCTAAGGTATTAAGAGAGCTAGATGACCTTGGTTTTGGCCTTGATTTCAGCCACAATCAATTGCTGCTACAAACTAAGGTCGCAGCATCTAGCCAAGGAGACAACAAAAACAACAGTCAGATACCAAAATAAGAAAGAAGTTGTGCAAGCTGGTTTTGTTCAAAAATCAGTAATGTATTTACAATGACCATCGTTTTCGCGACATTCTTAATGAAATGGTCTTTTATAAAACCACCACAAACGTCCATGCTGACTAACATACCCGCACATGATATCATGGTATTTCAAAGAAAATTTGGAGTCTGTCTACAATGTAGACTCTCCATTGAAACAAGAAAACCAGTACTCTGTGGGCAGAAAGAATTCGTTTTTTTCACTTGGACTCTTCCAATAATGTTTTGTTCTTTCGTTTTCTTTTTGTTTTTTTTCCTTTCTTGTGTATGATTGGCCAGTTTTGCTACATGTGTCGTATAAATAGGTTGCCATATACATATACTTTCCTTTCTGACGTTTCATACTCTGAAGAGGCTCAGACAAAATAAGCTTTTAAGTATGTTTATAGCGCAATGTTGCAAATTTTTCAAGGCGATTTTCAAGTTTTGTACTACAAAAGATTGTTCAAATAATGGAAAGCGTTTAGAATGATAAGTAGGAAAATTACTTTTAAGAAGTTTCAATTGATTACGTTACAACAGACCGTATGCAGATTGAAAAACAGCTCAATAATATTCTCAACAGGTGGAATGACATGAGACAATTTTGCAAAGACAATAGCAATCTCAGTGATCTCAGCGTCATGCGATGCGTTCAACAAGACCTCTCAATCAAGGGCAACATACTCCTAAAGACCTCCCGTGTCAGAATACTACAGTCAACAGATACACTGCCTACACCATGACACACAGTAAAGATTGCTTTTCTTGGACCATTACCATTGGGTGAATATTTGCTGTCCATCATCGACACATGCAGCAGATTTCCAGAAGTCGAAATCGTAAGATCTACATCAGCATCAAGCATCACACCTAAGCTAGACTGCTCCTTTGGCACACATGGCATTCCTATGAAGACCAAATGTGATAACGTCCCATCCTTCAACTGCAAAGGAATAGTTCAATACATGCAACATTGGGGTATCCAGTTCAAGCCGACCACCCCCCTCTAGCTTAGAGGAAATGCCGACGTTGAATCATTCAATCGCCCACTAGAAAAGCTACTACAAACCTCAAAGATGGATGGTAACGATTGGCAAAAGCAATTGCATCTTTTTCTCTTAAACTATCGTTCAATACCACACTGTACGCCTCCCATCCCACCAGCAGAAGTCCTCTACAATTGCTCAATTAGAACAATTATCCCCACTGCTTAAATAACATCAGTGAATCTGAATAGGAGAACAGGAGGAGAAATCCAAGGCAAAGAAAAAATGTACTACGACAAAAGGTATCAAACCAAGCCATCACGTGTTAAGGAAGGAGACCTTGTCCTTGTGAAGCAAAGAAAGAAAAACAAGATGACAAGTCGATTTGATTCTGTACCTTATCGTGCCATTGAAGTTAAAGGGACTAAAGTTATTGCACAAAGATCAACAAGCACAATCACCTGCAACATATCTTGCTTTAAAAAGTTCTTTGGCGCAGACTTCCCTGCATCAGCAATAACGTCGACTTCGTCAGATACAGAGGATGAAGATGATTTTGAATTTCGAAGGAGTCAAGCACAACCCAGACGCACCTATCCCCAAAGAGGACGATCTTTGCCAACGTTTTGTGGAGACGTCATTACACATTAACTTTTCAGACAACTGCTGAGTACTTATTTACAAGTGTTACTAAATGTTTTGTTTTCTTTCAACGAGGGCAGAGATGCTATGGACTCCCTATGAACGCCTATTGTTTAATTATGCTTTTGTAATTTGATATTTGAGTCTAGAATTTATGTTCTTCTCGAATGGCGTGTCTGTCTTATTAGTAACTGAAACTCGCGGCTTAACGTTTGTATATAGCAGATAGCCTTTTAAAAAGTACATGAAGAGTTTTTAGATGTATACTGATGAATTTACTTACCGCATTCTCTTAATATTTAGGTGATGTTTTACCGAGACCCTGTATATGTAATCCTATCCACTGCCCTAACTTGGGTCTCACTATCATGGCCGCCAGAATTTTGTTTGGGCTTAAAATCTTAAACGATAGAAGCTCGATACAGTCTTTTTTAGAGATCAGTGCAAGAAACACGTTTTATTTAGGAATAACAATCATCATTCTCCAATTCAAAAGAAAATTGATGCAAAAGTACCAGAGGTGTTGTGGACTTCCTGTTTCAGTGGGGGCAAAGAGAAAAACTTTCCGACAAACAATTTGGACTCACGTGAGTCTTGATTGATTGTAGAGGTAATTGAAAGCAGCATATGCTTTTCAAGGTGTAGAGGAGGTAAGCAAAAAATGATGAATTAGGCTGAATTAGTGCCATAACTAATAATACTGTAATAACTATACATATGTCATTTTCTATAAAAGCATCAATCCACTGCATACTGTGTCTAAAGAAATGAATTAAAATTTCTTTAAAGTGATTTTACAATACTACTACCTTTTGATTCCAACACTTTACATTATCAACTTTACTGCAAGGTAGTGCTGGCAGATATGTCTATTGTGTTCTTGTGGTCAGCTTTTAGAATCAACTTCTATGCAGCATTCAACATGATCAAAGATCTACATCTACTTCTTCCCGTAGTGGAGTGTAACTTATTTTTACTAAGTAAGCTTTAAATATGTTCGTTCACGGTTTGTAGATCTAAGTGTAACTCTGTACATGAGAAATACTTTTGGATAAGCTGTCTGCAGGTAGAATTTCTTCAATACTTTCATGTCCACGAAGAAGCTCTCTTGATGGAAGGCTGCATTTGATATAGCTGAGGCTTTAGTTAGTGAGAGCCCCTTTGGACAAAGATAAGTTTGATTTTGGTATTACTTTGCCACATTTGTCAAATGAATGGTCTGGTAAATCCTTCTCAGCATCAAAGGTCTCTTGATTAAGCAATGTGTAACCAGCAAGAATTCATCAATGCATCAAGAAACGTTTGTTTATACATATAACTACAATGTCAAGCCGCAACATAAAAAGTTTCCCATTTATGCTTCTCCACTGCAGTAAAATAAGTAGCATAGTGGGAGGCTTTCATCTGGCATCCTCCGCCCTTATGTTTACTTTTATCGAGAAACTCTTCCTCTTCTAGCTCTTCCTTCATTCCTAACTCTTTTGCAACTTTCAAAAATTGACTAAAATTCTTGTAAAGATAACTTTGCCTGCGCTGTATGAACGAGTCGAACAGATGAAAGAAGGCCACCTCTTTAAGATTACAAATAAGATGATGCTTGATTAACAAATTTTTGGGAAAGACATTCATGGTCAGTACAGTCTGGAATGACGTACGTTTATCTTCTAATACTTGGCATCAGTGACAGCTTGATTACTATAAATTGCTTACTGGCAGTCTTCCAGAGTGTCAATAAAACAATTGAATGATTTGTCATCTTTTACAAAAAAATATTTTGTTGTGACCACCATCTTGTCATAGAGATCATTTAGGGTCTATGTATTGGTATAACATTGACTTATTTTTGCTTCTCTTTCACTTATACATCCTTTCGTTTTCGTGATTGAGAAAAGAAGCTGTACAGTTTCTCTAGGACGCAAAGCAATGATATTGCCTCAATAGATGACCCACATGCCTCCTTAATGGCGTTGTTGCAAACCTGATCAAATGGTCATTGTGTTTTTCTGCAACGGCAATCCCACTCCTTTTTCCTCCCTTTTCATTAGAGACGCTCCATTTTAAGACTATCCTGCTTCACTGCTCAAACTTACATTTCCTTGTTCCAAACTTCTCATTCGGATTTTTTACAATTCCAAATGCCAAAACATCTTGCATCCTTTGGACTGAAATTAACCGCTAACCTTGATAGTATACCAGAGCAAGTACAACTAGTATATTGCTGAATGTAAATGTATTATTTCAGAGATTTAATAGTTTTTAGGCATTATTGTTTGTGTAGTGCTGTAAATATAACAAGGGTAAGAAGAGGTGACACAGATAGAAAAAAGTAAAAGGTCAGATAGAATTTCTTTAAAAAGACAAAATTTTGAGACAAATTCGACAAACTCTCGACCGGGGGCCGCTGCCTCCTGGCTACTCTGTCCCCCCCTCGGCCACGATGTACATACTTTTGAAGCAGCATCGAAGACTCAAAGTCCTGGAATTAAGGAAGGTTATGAGTCTTAATGACCTCTTTTTTCTAATGAACATAATCTTGCATGTATGCTTATTGATGCTCGCTAAAATGAGCGTCGACTTCAAAATAGTGTCACTTTCTGGTTTTTCTTTATTCTTATGTAAAATGATCAGAACACTAAGTCATTCACAGCTCCAAAGAAGTAACGAGGAAGTTTTCTTGTGACGTCATCCTTTTCGTGTTTTCTACATGGTACTACCTATCATGTGTATTCAAAACATGGTGTGGTCAAAACTTCAAAGTTGTCCCAACGCGGTTGTAAGCTTTATCGTAGTTTCTGGAGGCGGTGAAGTACTTAAAGGACTTTAACTGATGTTAGTCTGAGTGCTATAGATCCTGAACAGAGATTTGTACATAAGGTTCGTCGATAGTCAGCTTATGTCGATAGCTGTTACTGTTTTCATGTTCTGATTACATGCAATTCGGTCTTGATTATTGGATATTTGATGTGTTAAAATTAATTTGCTGTTGTTCTCTAGACGTTTCCACTTTAGATATTACGTTACTGGCTGATAATCAGTGATAATTTCAAACAGGGATGCTCTTTGTACAATAGGACAGGTAACTGTAGGCTAATGTAAATCAACTGAGCATTGGCGAGAAGTCTGCTGCAGCAGCGCTGGTTTGTAACACCAAGCAGCTGCAACTCGTAGCCAGAAAAGATCTAGGACAATTATGAGTCTTGCTAGAGCACTGTATGGATTTAATGATTTGTTGGTCATTAGTCATTCGTTTGAGTTTGCAAACTGTGAAAATAGAGGATGTCAGTCTGTTCTCTGACTTGTTTTGATAGGGAAACATGCATCCCATATCCAGGTGTGGAATGAGATTTGTTTTAACTGGTCGAGACGAAAGAGAGATGAATATGTGTATATTTGTTAGCATAAAAAACGGAACTTCTTGCATGCTTTATTACGCAGTGGTATGTGCACGTACTGTCATATTTTACTTTAGGATCTGGTGGTATGAATAAATATGTACATATCTGCAATCCTTGTAATGCTCAAAAATGAAAAGGCGATTATATAAAAAATATATATTTATATAGAGAGAATCTACTACGACGTGTTAAGTATGCTATGCAAAGAAAAGAATAAGCATGTTAAACTCTGGTTGAAAATGGCTAGTTCAGTATTAAATGACCAATTCAGCCTTCTTTTATTATGATATTCCTCTTGGGTGGTGATATCAAAATAAGAACTATTTGAGTAAACAAAAGACTGTCAGTAAGAAAATGTATTTCAAATTTTCTAACTTTTATGTGTTCTTTGATAATCTCATATTCTTGCTTTATAATTGGAAGGAATTTGTCTTAAATTTTGTGTTTAGACCTGGCAATGTTCTCAGTAGATTTTATCTTATTGGGTAGATGTTTCCAGATTTTATCCCCTAGAATCAAAATTTTGATCTTTCACATATACTGTAGTTAAGCACTGGGTATTAGAAACTGCAGGCATTATCCGAATAGGGCTAAATTAGTGCATTTGCTAGTAAGCTTGCAAACATAAAAATCTTGTTTTTATAAGGAAGTCTAGTCTTTTGTTTTACCAAGGTAGAAAAGTAAAAATTCTGTGTGACCTGTTCAGAGATGGATCTTGAGTTGTCAATAAACTAATCACAATGGAATCAAATTTCTCGTTTAAAATGAAAGCACAGCTTTTTGCTCCTTGGCTATTATAATTTGAAATCCCTAAATTTAATATCCCTTGTGAAACATTCCAAAATCACATCATGAGATTTATGACAAACAGCAGACTGTCAGACTGAGTACCAGTTGATAAACTTCGTCAGATCACCAGATTGACACCAGTCACAGCAGTCATCAAGAACAAAGTTCTGAAACTATTTGGCCACATCAAGAGATCTAAAACAGGGTTATTAAAGATATGCTTAGAAGGTTTGATATCAGGAAAACAAAGCAGAGGAAGACCAAGACAATACTGGCATAGCAACGTAGTTACCCGGTCGAACATCAACAGCTGTGAGATAAATATCACTTATAGAAATCATGAGCTTTGGAGAAAACATTCTTATGTTGGTGCGCAATCTGCTTCAACTGGAGACAGCGGAACATGATGATGTGAAACATTTGCAGATGTCAATGAGAGGTTATAGCTACTAATTTCTTTAACCTACCTTTTTGGGGACTGTCCTGAAATGGAGGTAGAAACTACATTGATTTGCCCTTACAAATGTGTGGTAATCAGCCAACAAGACTAATTGTTAGAGCTAAAGGTCTGGAAAGCAGGGAATGCAGGAAGTCATCTGTTTGACTTGAGTTTTTAAAAAATATGTGAGAAACAAAATCGAGAAGAAAACATTTGGATTTAGATCTTAGCTGATCAAAATGTTAAAGGGTCAATTTGGTTGTTTTTCTTCAGTTTCCTAGGAAATCCTTGTCTGTCCTTATAGAATTGCTGAATAACTACCAAGTTTCCAAAATTTTGATTTATTTGAGATGAGATTTATAAATGTGTGATCATACTTACTTAAAGTAAGTAGCATTTTTAGTGTGTTATCATCCTAAACAAAATTCATTGATGAGTTATCTTCGAATTTCCTTGTACAAGCTGTAGTTCCTGTTATGTAGGTGAAACATGTTCACATTTCTTTCTCTGTGTTGAGAGCATTTCTTTTTAGGTGATAATTTATAGACATTTGCAGTTATCATCAAGTTGTAAAAACCCTTTTTTCCTTTGTTTCTTTGCCATCTTAGATGCTGCTCTATCTGTATGTCATGTCTAAATGAAAAATGGTATTAGTTTGCTATTAACTGGCAAAGCCTACCCTTGACAAACATTTCTTGTACGTCACTGGGTCTCCCATGTTAAGTTTACATTTTTTCTTCTCATTCTATTATTTTCTTCTCCCTTTTACTTTAGTCACTATCCATTTATTATGTAACTTTG
Organism: Chironex yamaguchii; assembly: GCA_024741275.1. Classification (NCBI taxonomy): domain Eukaryota; kingdom Metazoa; phylum Cnidaria; class Cubozoa; order Chirodropida; family Chirodropidae; genus Chironex; species Chironex yamaguchii. Next base: position 17,103 of record JANTCA010016509.1, on the reverse strand, counting down.
ATTAATTCTTATGCACTGGCCTATGTTATTTTAAACAACAAAGACTTCAATGACAATGAAAACCACTTTATTTCATTATTTGATTAATGTGAAAAACTATAGACTATTTTCTGTCTTCAATTTGCAGTTGATTCAGACTCAAATGGTTGTTAACTGATTTAAATCTCAAATAACCAAAACATGTAGATTGTTAATTTAAGAGCATTGTTGTGCCTGTTAAAGTAAGGTCTAGGATTTTGCTTTTTCCATTGTTAAGAAATTTAATATGTAATAGTTTTAATCCTTTGAAAATGTGTTGTTGTGTTGTATATATGCTTGTAGTTTAGAAGTAAACATTAGGTTAAATGAGCCAGAAATATCAGAATGTCTTGATTTTATGTCTCTTATAGATCGTTTTGAGACTTTTGCAAAGATGATGGAAACATGGACTGATGACCTACCTGTCTGCAAAATGACAGGGGTAGGCTTTCAGGCCAACCAAAAATATAAAGAGGGTGGTGCAAGATATGAAATGCATAGTTATGAGGACACATACTTTTACTTTCAGTTGCAAGAAGAAAATTGTTCCCTATATGCTCTTTTTGATGGACATGATAGTGCTAAAGTTTCTAACTTTGCAAAGCAACGATTGCCAGCTGAGTTGCTTTTGGGGCAACTTCAAGGTTAGATAGTCTTTTTAATGTTTAATTTTTGGACATAAATAAGTGTTATGCCATGAAGTATTGAATTGTTTGGAACTTGTTATTATAGGATTACATCAAGTTTAGTCCTTTATCGTTCATCAGGATGGTAGAAGTATTACTTAGGAAATTAGGTCAGGATGTTTAGAAGGATTACTTTATGCTTATTAGCTAGTGTTGCTTAATTGCTTGAAGGTCTAACTTGAAAGCAAGAAAAACTTCGTTATCAGAGTTTCCAGAGTCTGCTGCTGAAACCAGATGAATAAGTAGAGGAAGAATTGTGAGAAAATCAAGCATTTCTTCGTCATGCACTTTACCAATGGGTGTTACCAGTAAATCTACCTACTGTCAGATTTGCAAGAACAAATAGAGTGTGTAAGTGACATTATGGGCCTTGATTCAAAGCTCTACAGAGTTGTCCATAAAGCGCATTCAACTCAAATTTTGGTTTCCCATTAACTTTGAACTCTTTTGTTCAGCCTACCCATTAGTTGCACCTTGCCAGTATATATTCTTCTTTAGCTTATCTTTGAGAGAAAATTAGTCTAATGGTTTAGGCTAGGTCTACATTGTTGGCTTCTGGTGTGGATTTTTTGTGTTAAGCTCTGCCCAAGCTGTTAAGCCTGTAGTTCAGACAGGCAGAAGAAAAATGGTAACTATGTGGTCATTGGGTACCCTAGCAGCATAATTGCCAAAACTATATTTTTGACACTTTTCTGAACACTTGTTTTGCATACAGGATGCTATATTAATTTTATTTGATCCAGTAAGTAGATAAATGCTATTTTACGGAACCAAAAGTGTGTTTTAAAATGTTAGAAAAGAGTTGAAAAGTTATATTTTCTTGATAGCTAATTTTATTAAGTTATATCATGATATTACTATTATTTTTACATTATTTACTTTAGCTTAGACCAAGGATGTTAGAATAAATGTGATGCTGCTACCAATATTTCAGATCAAAGAAAAAAAAATTGTTAAACCTGAGTTGTAATTTCCACAGTAAAATCTATCACCAATATGTGAAGATAGGTTTCTGCAAGCTTGTTTAAGGTGAAAACATTTTATTCTCAGTCATTCTGACATTTTCTTGTATGTTAATGTATTTTTATCATTTTTTCACTTTTTGTACCACTTTTTCTTGACCAGGAGCAATGACTGAAGCAGATGTAAAACGCCTTTTGAAGCAATCATTTGAAAGTGTTGAGAAAGGCTTCTTTGAGTTTATTGACGATGTTTTAGTTCAAAGAACAAACCTCCAGATTCAGTTACCTGAGGTATGCAAGTACAGTTTTGCTTGCATGGTTTTACTTATGGCTATTCATGAAACTGACAAGTAATATTGACCATACACATTTTTTGATATTGTCCTTGTCCACACTTCAGCATATTTTTGAAAATACAACATTTTTGTCCATTTTCAAAAAGATTTGCATCCACATGTATCCACAAATATGTCATTTTTAGAAGGTTCCACTTTGGGGAGCATTTTAAAAAAGTTGCCTCTTCGGTGACCGAAAATGCCAGATACTTGTGGACGGAAGCCAAAAACAGATAAGAAAGTTGTGTTTTCAAAAATATCCAGATACTTGTGGATGGGGTCTAAGACGCAGATGTAACATATATCTTATCGTTACTAAAGATAATTAGTGCTGATGGCATTTATGTATTTTGCGAATTACATAAAATCCAAAGTACATAGTTTTGAGGGAAGACTATTGTTGAGCAAAAGCAAGTAAGTAACATGTTTTGAAACTTCGAAAAGAAATTAGTAAGATGACTGGATACAAAATCGAACGAAACCTGCTGATTAAGATTGTTAGAATACTTTCTTTTAGCTGAAAGGGCTGCCCTTGTTTTGTGCTGAGAAGCAAAATGTGTGTAGTCAAAGATCACAGCTACCCACTCCACTACCATCGTCACAAACAACATTATTAAAACTGACACCATCTTCCTCCTCCTCCTCCTCCTTCCCTTTTCCTTTTCCTCCTCCTCATTGGCATCATTATCATCATTGTTATCACCATTATTATCACTATCCTCTTTACAATCATCTTTAACATCTTTGTTATCCTTATCATCAGTATTATCATTATCATAAACCTCACCATCATAATCATTATCATCATTATCACCATAAACATCAGAATCATCATGATTGGCATAAGATTTGGTGTATATTTACTTGCATTTGTTGGAATTACCCTTATGACTGATTTCCAATTATCCTGAACTAGTAGCAAGTGAATTGTTTTTTCTTTTAGGTCATTTCTAAATATTTAACACCTCATCTTGATTTGTCATCTTGTAACAAAATGTCCTCCAACTGCAAGTCCTACTTTTGGTAGGCAAAATATTCTCTTCCATTCTCTTTAAACGACAATACTTTTGTAAAATTCTTCACTGTATAATTCATTACTTTATCCTTCTCAATTAGAGTCTCTCATCAAGCCAAATATAAACTTTATTTTTATCACAGTGCTTGCCTTATGTCTAACTTGTCCTATGTCCATCCACAGGTCTTTTATGTGAATCTAAAGACAATATTTTTACATTATCTGAGATAAACTGATAAACATGAAGGTGTTTGAAAGTATTAGAGAATGTACCAACAGCCAAACGAATTGACATGAAAATTGACCAATTGTCATGAGAATATCAAGCATTACAGTATGCGTATACCAAACATGACAGTATGCATATGTCATCTGTATAATGCTGAACAGTACTATGGTGAGAAATAAGATATTGATCATTCTATAATTTCATTAACCTTACAAAAATAGCAAATTATTGACATTTTATACATTATGGCCAAAGAGAGCTTATTTTATTTTGACTGGCCTAATATTACAAAGTAAATTAACACATAGATGCTGACCCTGTTGTTTATTTTGATTAACTGGGAATAACTATTGTGAATGAATCTGTTGCAAATGACACTGGTCATTCAAGCAAACAAAACGTGGAAAGTTTTACACTAATTTTTACCATACGTGGTTGCCCACCTGAGATTATTTACTAGTACTTTATTCAGAAAATTTGACAGGACTGAGCTATGCCATTTTTCTAGCTGATGATAACAAATGCAGACACTTTCTTGTACTTTTAGGACATGAATATTTATGATGCTTCCCAGAGGTTTCCTAACTTAATTGAAAGATTAAATGAACTGGATAAAGAGATTGCTGGTGGTGCAACAGCTGCAGTTGCACTTATTTTGTATGATAAAATATATGTAGCAAATGTTGGAGATACTAGAGTTCTACTGTGCACTAAAGACGAAAATGGCATTTTACATGTCGAACAGGTAGGCACTTTATATCTCTTCATATGGTTATGGTTATATGAATCTTTTTTGACTTGCTTGAATAATTAACGGAAATGAAAATCTTAAGGAAAATGAATATCCCAAAAGGATTGAAGGAGCATTGAAATTTAGGACTATTTGTATTCAAAATAATTTTATTAGTGCAATGCTGCAGAAGTCTAAATGCTTGAAAAACTCTTTGTAATTTGTTGATAATTGTAGTTGGGCCGAAAGATGGTAAAGAAAGAAATTGTCCCAATTATAGTATACCGTTTTAGCATACCTTAATACGTAAAATTAACGTTGAACATTAGTTAACGTTTTTGGAGTTAAAAAACGTTAATTAAATCTATGTTAATTAAGTGCTAACGTTAATTTTTGAAACGTTAATTTCAACGTAGCGCTAATTTTTGAAACGTTCATTTGTGCCAAACTTTTATACAAATATGGGCCCCTGTAATTTTCCTTGGCGGCAATATGTTGAAATCTCAAAAGGAAACAACTGATTATTTTGCAGCGTCTATAGATTTTGTTCATAAATCTGAGCCTCTTTGTTTTACAAGTATACCACGATACTACAGCATTGTGTGACTCGCTATTGACAGGATTGGAGGTATATGAAATTTGGAGGTAAATGACAACTAGGGATACAAGTCGAACTGCGCGAGTTTAAACCGTTTACTTCTAAATTCGAAGACAAATATCTGGGGAGAAAGTACAGTGAAGACGGGCACCTGATAAAACCGTAGTGCTTTACCTAAGGTCTCCAACATGATGATTTTATTTTTGGTGTTCACCTTTTAAACTGTTCTTTTCCCTTCCGACAATCAACGAAATGAAAGACAAACTACAAAAACATACTCAGTCGAACAGAACCGCAAATGTATAACTTGAACATAAAAACTTCCAAACAAATATAGTCTTTAAGGGTTACTTATATAGATCAAGTGAACATGTATTGCAAAATCATGCAAATGGAACAAGCGATGTAACAGAGCCAGTTCTGGCTTCAACTACAATGCCTGTAATTCCCGTGTATCTAAAATCAGACAAAATTATACTTTGAGCAGCCCACTTTTGAAAAATTCGTAGATTTTGCAGAGATTCTCTAAATGTTTTGGCGTTAGCGTTGATAATTTCAGATCAATGTCAATGGTCGTGACATCTACTTCCGGATTCTCCATAAAAAACATTCATGGCGACTTCTGTTAAGTATTTGCTGAACGCTGCTCTCTCCCATCTGTTTTATTTTCCCGTTGGTTGTAATATCCAGCGGTTGGAGCAAATGGGTGAGATTTTTCGGAACCATTACGCTCAAAATGATCAGTTCCTTAAGTCTCTGCATCACGCTGTCCGTGTTTTGCCCTTTAAAGGCATCCCAAATGAGTAGACTTTTTGCCTCCTCGGGAAGGCCAAGTCGATTTTTGGTATCCTCAATATGGGATGCCAGAGCAAAGTTAATGAGACACAATGTCTGGCGGTGAATGTTCGGTAATGTTGCCCTTTAAGCGCATTTTAGGTAAGCATCACGTAAATTTTAGGGAAAGAGAAAACACTTCGGCGAAAAACAATTTTTTATGGCACTTGATTTTTGTCATTTATTAACACGCGCATTCATTAACGATGGCACTAATTAACGTTTGATCATTTGAAAAAGGTTAATTAATGTCACTCAAACATTAAATTGCTGATAAAACGTCAATTGATATCCATCAAAATGCATTTTTAGTCTAAAAAAACGTTAATTAGATCAACGTTAATAAAAGCCGCGTTAATTCGTGTACACGTTAATTTTGTGTATTAAGGTAGTCATTTCGAAAGACTTATTCCTTTCCAGAATTAGTTTCCGTTTGTAAATGTATATGTAAATTGATTTACTGGTGTAACTTTATACCAGGTAGATACGTCAGCAAATGTTACAATATGGGATTCCTTGAAGGTAAGGGTTTAATAAGGATACCTAACTTTAAATGCAATTCTACTAATTACTGTTTTTGCTTATTCTAGATTTCGTGTGATCATAATACGAAGAGTCAAACTGAGTTACAGCATCTAGCTAACTTAGGATTAGATATTGAGAAGATTCAGATCAGTGGAAAAATAGGAAATTCTGAAACAACCAGAAGTTTAGGAGATTTTCACGTGAAAGGTGGTTACAAGGAATTTGATTTGCTACGGTAAGTTTTGTCCTTTACAGTGAAGTCCAAGTTGATTTTCGTCGCAAAAGGTGTGCCACTGATCTGTATTCAGGCGGCCAATTCTAAAGTAAAAGGATGCTTGTCATGTAACTTTGTATAGATAACGTTATACAGAAGTATATATACCTATATTGTATCGCAACAGACACAAGTACTTAAGTATATCCTGAAATTGGATGACACTTCGGTTTGAGTGTTGGCTCTTGAGACTGACCGTTGCAAGTTCGAGCGCGTTCGGCTCGTACTTAATGCAGCTATTGTGGTAGCGCTCCACTCTTGGCAAAAGATTTCAAAGCCCTTGTTAGTTTTATCTTGTTCTTGAGGAGGTTGGTCCGCAACAATTTTGTAGATACGGGACGAGAAGTTGCTGTCTAATTAGTCAAAGATAATTGTGTATGTTTTATTCTTCAGATGGAAGTCGTTAATTGGTGTCTTGTCTATAGTTATTTTTTGCGCCAAGTTGACGAGTCTTGATTTTTGAAAACAAATGTAACCTTGTGAGAATCCATCGAGTTCCGTGGATGTTATTTTTGTTTTTAGTGCCGGAACGAAAGAGCCAGTAACAGCAGAACCTGCAATTTATGGGGGTCGCACCATAGACGATTCATTCTATTTTCTCGCTCTTATGTCACGTGGTCTTTATCGTGCATTAGAGGAATCTGCAAACTGTGTCGAGGTACTTATTTGTTTTCCGTTTATATGACAGTAACCATGATCAGCATAGTCAATTGTTTATGCTTGTTTTATTTAGACACGTTTTCCTGGGGTTTTCTTTCATATGTCCTGTGGCTGCAAGGTTCATACATTTGTGATGTGTTACTTCTGACTCAGCTATTATTATAATACTGTAGTTTGGAAGAACTACATAGTCAGTCTTTTTGTTCTGTCCAGTTGGAATTTGTAGGATAGTTTTGTGTGTTTTTGTTTATCTGGTGGCTCTGTCTAGAAAGAAGCGTTTTAGTGGCGTTTTGTTAACGAATTTCTCTTTGACTATGTGGTGTTTATTTAGGTCAATAGAGATGTTGCATCTATCGTCGCAACTGAGTTGAAGGAGCAGACAACTATCGAAGGAGTGGCACAGGCTGTTGTCGATAAGATATGTCGCATTCATCAAGACGAGTTTGTACGGTCCAGTGGTCATATTTGTCAGCAACGCGAAGATATGACCTTGTTGCTACGGCTGTTTGGCGCCAAACTTGGAGGAAAGATTCAAACGCCGGTCACTCCAACGAATTTAGTGCAGTCTGTTTCACCTGCAGAATCAACTGTACAACAATTTGCCGTGACTGTACCTTATGATACGAGTAAACTTTCGGTCCAAGATTTTAAGCTTCCACCATTAACAGTGCCGAAAATCTCAGGATCGTCTTCACTTCCTTCATCCAGGGTCACGACTCCTATTTCTCCTGGCTCCACCAGTACACCTCCTGTATACTTGCAGAATAGTAAACCAAGATTTGAAAGCATGCTTTTAAAAGCAGTGTGCAAGAAGACCTCATATAACGTCAGTAGCTTTCAAACTCCACCCACTGTGACCATGGCAAGTTCTGGTTTTCAACCACGTTGTACTTCTCCGTTTTCACAGACCTTAGTTACGAGCCCCGGTGGAGCAGAAAGCACAGGCTCCACGGGTACACCTGAGAACCCCTCCAGCTCTTCAAGTAGTACACCAACTGGACTCTCTTCGCTGACGTCAGAAGAACAGGAGTATCCTGTTACAACCCAGAAGGCAGAGGGCACAGACGGGAATCCGATGCCGGATCTTGTTCAGAAAATCGAGATACCAAAGAGTGATAAAAAGGGATATCCCTCGAAAGGTACTAAAAAAGGAATGTCAAAACAAGACCAGATGGAATCAATGATGCAACAAGCTGATAAGACCGGGGTCTTAAACCCTGGGCCCAAGTCTCTTGAACTTGGGCAGGACGGGCGTGTGGATCCTTACGTTGATTTTACGGACTTTTTTGAAAGAGTTGCGTTAGACGGAGGAGAAGCCACTGTGTTTGCCGAATTTTTTTAAGTTGCCTTCAAATGTTTACAGAACAGAATTGTGATACAGCCCTTACCAACATAGTTTTCCTACTTAATCTCCCGACGTAACTAGATTTTGTGTAATGTTGTGAAATCGATAAAAGTTTGCTTTTATCACTTTTTTTCTTACACCGAATTTTTTTTCTTCTAAGTGCTGTCTCTTTTTGAGATTTACTAGGGGCTTTTATGGTGCCTGGTGATGTTTTTCGAGTCTGATGTGCTGGTGACAACTTACTTTCTATCTCTTGTTTCCTATTGTGCCATGTAACTAACTTAAAGGCAGAAATTGTTGCAGGAAGAAAAAGATGGAGGAAGAAATATTGCGAGAAAAATCCCGTAACTCTCGTAACTTTTCTCTCGTGAAATTTAGTTTTTCACAATTCGCATTTTTTCCCGCAGCGGATCTGAATTGTGGCAGAATTTCGACAACAACTTGACATCTCTTCAGTCAATAACTACAACTGTTTTATCCTTTTCTCTTTTTTGTCATTTTTGCCACTGTTGATTTCTCCTTTCTCTGGAACCATTAGTCTAATACTTGCAACTTTTTTGGAAAATGATTTCTCGCAACTTTTAATGTCTTTAACTTTTTTGAAAATGATTTCTCGCAACTTTTAATATCCTTAACTTTTCTGAAAATGATTTCTCGCAACTTTTAATGTCTTCAACTTTTTTGAAAATGATTTCTCGCAACTTTTAATTTCCTTAACTTTTTTGGAAAATGATTTCTCGCAACTTTTAATGTCTTCAACTTTTTTGGAAAATAATTTCTTGCAACATTTAATGCCCGCAACTTTTTGCATTAATATTACACGACTTTTTCTTTGTGCAATAACTTCTGCTTTTAAAGTATATGTACTACTAATCTTACATTCCTGTCTTCTTAGCAAAATGATAATCTTAGTTGGATCTTTTATTGTTTTATGTTAGACTTGATATTGTTCTTTTAAGCGATGATTTGTAAGCCTTTTTATTGTCAGGATAAGTCGTTAAAATACAATTTGTTATGTTACTGACCACGTGTAGACATCCTTCTTCTAATTTCTTTGGGCTGTAGTGAAAAATCATCAAACTGTAAATTTTCGTGCAATGCTCGAGTCAAAAGGTTTTTGCTAAACATCTAGGAAATTTACATTTCCACCTATGCCTACTCTCTAAGTTACGTGCAATTTTTTTAGGTTTGGTGTCAGTGACTCATAATTACAAGTTTGTAATTTGCTTCGTCATTAAAGATGTTTTCTAGGTTGTTCGTGTTTTAATATCATCTGTGCACTGTGTAGAGCTTAGAGTGTAGGATTTATTAAGTAATTATTTGCTTGCTTTTATACCCTTGCTGTCGTTATGATGACATAGGGCTTCACAGTCTGTTCGTTTGAGTTTGTCCACAAGCTATTTACAACAACATTGTATACTGTTAGTGCTGTCGTCAATATGAGAAAATGTGCATCGTGGTAACATATTTTGCTGTAGGGAACAGGAATCGACTTAAATTTTACTATCTTAAAGATCCACCTTTTAACTTTAGAAATGCTTTCTTGTGTTACAATCATTAAATAAGACGTACTCGTTGCTGGGGATAATTATCTCAACCGCATTTCTGGTGTAAGTTGAAGTCTTTCATTCACATCAGTAGATGACGGCGATGGTGTGTATCGTACTTGATGACGATGTCAATTACCCTTCATGTAGGAATACTTATTCAAGTCCACCTCCTGCATAGCACGGTGATATGATTGGCATAGAAAAAGAAAGGATCTGCAGTACATTGCTTTGATTTGCTATCATTTTGAATTTAGAAACTCATACAATGGGAGTATATGTCAAAAGATCTGTAATGTATGACAATGAAGGAACGTTTACTCTTGTGTACGCTTTAACAGACACAAACCTATGTTTATGTTAGCGTGTAACATGGTGTTGTTGTGGTTGTTTATGACGTCATTTGTGACAATTCGGTGTGTAAATATTTAGGCAAGAATATTTGTGTGGAGTAAGAACGATGTGACTTGATTACGGTTATGAAGGTGGTCTGCTAAATGCATTTGTTTGTAGCCATTGTCTTGTAATGTTGAATGCAGTGAATTTGTAACTTTTTACTTACGTTTCACGTATTTGGGGGTAATTATATGTGGTAGTGGTCTCCGTTTATCGAGTTGGTTTTGTAACTATCTTTAGCAAAAATAATTGACAGAGGGATATAATTATTTGCCTACAGTGACAGTCGTTGTCTTTTTGTACTGTTGTCACGGTGTACTGGAATTGATCTGTTTGTGGTGAATTCTGACAAGGGAGTTTGTAGATGAAAGCCTTTTGACTACTGATATGATAGTGTCACATTTTTGTCCAACGATGTTACTTTTTTAGGACAAAGAGATTCGTGAGCTATTTATTATTTAGCCAGAAGCCATGGTATGATGACGACTAAGTATAAGAACTCATTCACGACTGAAATAAAAGACGATGAGAATATTAAGGGTAACTAAAATACACGTACTTATGTTGTGGTAAGCATCTTCACTTACTGACTTTTGTGACTATGAGTCCACAATTTGAATATATATGCAACATAAATTTGTGATAACAGCGAACCCAGTCATCCTAAAAACATGGTTAATGTTGTGTAACTTTGATTCTCTGCTTTCCTTTATTTGCCAATTGTTTTTTCTTATGCAACACATTTAGTATGTTTAAGAATTTCGTTTTACTGCTTTTTCTTTGTTTGCCACGTACGACAAATATTGAGTTAGAATGACTTCTGCAAAAATCTGTTACACTTTTTACTGATAACTTCATAGGTTATGTCCGCTTGATTACAGTCACCCTCTTTCAAGTTTAGTTATTTCTATCAAGTATACTGATGCTCTGGTACTCTACCCGTGGATTTTCAGCTACAATTCGATACATTATCCGTATTCCAATATCCTATCCTTACCCGATTAATTTTGTTATCTTTGTTGCGGTAAATTTTGTAAGGATTTTTGTCGGTAGAAACGCCTGTTGGTATTGCCGTTCTTCAAAGAGTCAAAAACCAGTATCCATACTTCTCAATGACACTTTCCTTTGCAGCTGGAAGGTGAAAGAAGACCAAGAGAGGAAGAAATCGAATGAAAAAATGAGACATGACAAATAAGCCCATGAACGTCGACAGGGATGAGTTCTTTACTAATGTCTGATTTTGGAGTTAGTAATCTAGCCTCTCTCCTACATCAATGCGTGATAGGAAAAGTTGGAATGCTTTTAATTGCTCAAGGAAAATATTTGCGTAGGCATACATATGCAAGATTAATCATACACTCGGGATTATTTAGAACCCTAAAAACATATAGTTTTTACTGCTGCAATGGTCGGTATCAAGGTTTATAGACACGACAAACCTTAGTGTAGTCCTCTAGGGATTAAGAGAATTATCACAGTTTTTATCCGTGTGCATTGTCTTTTCTCAGCACTTAACTTGAGTAATAAACAAGGCTTACAAGCACCGAGTAGCTCTCAAGCATCCCTTAACGTACTTGTTGCTTTGTTCTCCTGTCATCACTAATTAATATCCACACTACGGTGGATTGCTGAATTTCTGTTTAATTCTTTACTGTCACGATTCCTCGCAACATAAACACAAAACTATTGACATTAAATAAATAAATTAATTAATTAATTAAACAAATAGGAATGTTAGGTAGACACTCTGGAATTTTGACAAGTTTTTCACTGCGTTGGTCAAGAAAAGGTGCTCGTGTGCAAGGGCCCTAAAGTCTTTCTAATATATTCTACAATATATTAGCTACATATCTCAGTATCAGCTGATTACCGGACAGAATCCAAACTTCACACACAGAAGACATGTCAGGCAATGACTTTTTATACTTGTGCATTTCATTTGACTGCTTTCCTTGTCACTCCAAGGCTTAAACACTTCTAATAAGCTCATGGCTTCTTAGCAGGCCTATCCACCTACTCTTAATCAGCTTCGCACAACTTCACCTGAAGCCTCCCCAGCGTCACACACAGACTCAGAGAGAGCTAAATACTCACAACTTGAGTCAGCTCGAGACACGCAAGGAGTTCCAGCATAGCCTAGATACTGCGCTTACTGAATTGACAACAGAAGGGAATTGTGTTGAAGAAGCACAGCAGCAGTTGCGTGAAACTACCTAAAAGTGCACATCAGAGGCACTTGGATTTGTACAGCGAAAACATCATAATTGCTATGATGAGAATGATGTGGAGATTCAGAAGCTGCTTGAAGATATGCATTCTATACACTTGGCCTGTGTTGGTGATAAGGACTCCATTGCCAAAAGTATCACTTCCACCTGGCATATAGTGCAGCACATAGACGTTTAAGAGTTATGAAAGATGACTGGTGGAGGAAAAATACTGAGAATATACAGTAAGCTGCTGGCAAAAAGCAGTCTGTGGTGCCTGTTGATGAACTCAGGGCTGTATATGGAAATTGTTGAAGTGTTTTTTTCCCAATTCGATCTGCAGATAATGCCACCTTACTTACTGACAAGAGTGACATTTTCACAAGGTGGGCAGAGCATTTCAATACTATGCTCAACCGCCACTCAGACATGGATTCCACTGTGCTTGAAGAGCTCCCACAGCCACCTGTGCAGGAGCAACTCGCCGTATCATCAAGTCTAGCTGAGACAAAAGCTGCCATAAAGCAGATGTCATCTGGTAAGGCACATTGTATTGACGGTATACCATCCGACATATCTAAGTATGGTGGTGACCAACTCACGAATCAGCTTGTGCACCTGTTCCATTTAATCTGGCAATAGAAGGCTGTAGCTCAGGGCATCAAGTCTGCTACGATTGTACACTTGTACAAGAGGAAGGGCGATGCTGCACTATATGACAACCATCGAGGGATCTTGCTGTTGGTTATAGCTGGGAAGGTCCTCGCACGAATCCTGTTAGATCGGCTTAACAAGCACATCGCCGTTAATATCCTTCCTGAAAGCCAATCTTGGTTTCGAGCAGGCCGTGGAACAGCTGACATGATTTTTGCCATCTGCCAGTTGCAAGAGAAATGCCCGGACCATCACACATGGATCTGTTCTCGGTTATGCTAAAGCCTTTGACACTGTATGTAGTAACGTCCTATGGAATATCTTACCAAGAGTGGGCTGCCCAGATACATTCATTGCAGTGGTCTAAACCTTTGATGGTGGTATAGCAGCCCGTGTATGGATCCTTTCGCAGGGTCAAATGGCACTAAACAGGGATTGTCATGGCTCCTGTACTCTTTACTGTCATGTTTGCAGCAGTATTGCGCATTGCATTCATTGACTCTAATCAGGGCATCCCCGTCCCATTCCTCGCTGGTGGAAGGATAACCAATGTCGATTCTCGGCAGTCAGCAAAGTAAACTATCTGCTGCACCGTCACTTCCTCTTGTCAGTGTTTCAGTCTTACCATCATCCTTAAGAAGACGGACGTCATGCTGCAGCTCACTGGTGGTGACCCTGCTCCACCTCAATGATACCCAGTTGAATGTGGTCAACACCTTTTGTGCCTGGGAAGCTTAGTGGCAGCAAATGCAACTATCAATGATGAGAGTCACTGCCAGAATAGGGAAGGCCAGCCATGCCTTTGGGCGTCTTCAGCATAGGCTGTGTAAAACATCAGGTTAGGTGCTAAGTTTGCTATGTACAAAGCTGTCAGATGTGTGATCAGTAGGTACATACGCGACCTGAACCAGTCCCATTTACATTTCCTACATAAAATAACCAAGATCAACTGGCGTGACTGAATGCCCCACACTAAGATACTCAAAACGTGTGGCACTGAGGACATCGAGTTCCATCCTATCAAAGCGCAGCTTCGTTGGGCTAGTCACATTGTGAGAATGGATGATACCTGGACGCTCCACCTTCTCCTGGAGACTTAACAGCCTCCAATAGTCCACTCTGGCGCTCCACCTTTAAGACTGCTGTATCTAGACTTGAAGTCGCATCCATTCAGCCAGCCAGAAACGCTACTGGTAAAAGCATTGAGCTCCTACAGATCCCAACTTGATCCCGCTTCTTGCGCGAGTCTTGTGATTCACAAGAGAACACAGAAGGAGAATGGAATTCATTGACCACTATGATCTACGTCATAATATAACACAACGTCTCCTGAAAACGTGAATTGCCGGTTTTTTCTCCCAACCCGACTTTGGTGCCCCAGACTCATTGCCGTTTTTCAATGTTTTGCCTTACAAAAAGTTACTAACCCAATTCATTGTTTGTTAGAGCGAGAAATAAGCCAGTGGAGGATCCAGACTGGTGCAATTGGTGCAGTTGCACTTATTCAATTTGAGAAATTCAAATTCACAATAATCGTAAAAGGATCATTTGTTACAACTAAGTCTTTTGCGAAATCTCAAAGTTTTTATCTGTGCTAGATTTTGAAATCCTTCCCGTTTTTTTATTTGTGTGTCATGTTTTAGGCACAAACAATAGTACGAAACAAAATATCTTGAGATGTGAGCATAAAATGCAATAAAAGGCTATTGCTTACATTTGTAGCTAACATGCCTAGACGAGTTATCCACCATACGCCCCTGATGCCCATGTCTCTGATCTGTTCATAAACATCTTCTTAAAACTTGGAGTAAATTGAGTTTCTACCATACAGAGAAGTGATGAATATTAACCAATATGAAATGGGATCAGAAATCATCCTCTGCATTTTTGATTATTTTACGAATTAATTATTTATATGGCAAACAAATTTTTGTAGCAAAACATCATTTTCTGGTATCTTTTTACTTATTCTATTGTATCCAAGTTTGTAAGTGCTTTCAATTATGATAAGGTATATGTATGTTCATATGATGTAGGTAAATCACAACGATGTAAGGAGTTCATTAGTAGGTTAGCCATGACACATTGTCGTTTATCGTTATTTGGCTACCTTTTAACCCCCTTTGACTGAGGTTAGGTCGAAACTTGTGTATGTAAATCGTTACACAACAGTCGCCTTTTTGGTTTTGATTGATAGTATGTATTAATAGTTTTGTCTAATTTTATATCGATAAGAGAAACCACAAGATCACACCCATAAATGTGCGGAATCCGGTGTCCCAGCCATGGTCAGATTTTTGCCTGGATCCGCCTTTGATAAAAACCAGGGGTGGATCCTGTGCAAAATCTGACATTCGCAAAATTCAAATCTTGGTCACGCCCACTTGGTCACCCCCATTATGCCACGCCTATACCTATGCCTTACAGTAACATGTGGTGTATACTTGAGAGATGGGCACGGTTGACCTTATTCAGATAAAAGTATCTGATGTATTAGTCCCTGCTCCTTGAGTAACGTAATTGCTCCCCTCAGCAGTAAATTAAATGACAGGTCTAAAAGCCGATTATTTAAATAATATTAAATATGTATCAAAATAGGCAAATGAATACAGTAAGAAGACTTATAAAACAAGAGATTTAAGATAAAAAAAGATTCATTGGTAGGATTTGTTGGGTAATTCAGTTTTAATTGGACTGGGCTGCCTTACCTAATAAGCTCCAACCCCACATCAAGGGATTACTCATGTTCGAGATTTCCAATTTTGATATCCCAGATAGAAAACTCAAGCAAACTAAATACCGATTTGTAACACCGTGACAAGGATGGATCCTTTAATCTGCTCTTAACACTGATAGGCTCGGACTGTTCCTTGTTCCTCAACATACAGTGATGCAATCTCTCAGTTTCTCATAGTAGAATCACCCTAAGCTTAACAATGACATCCGAATTCCACTTCAACCAATTGGGTCCACAGGGACAATAAAACTTAATTTCCAATATAAAGAGATTGGAACAATTTCAAATAGGAGCCTATACTTGCATATCCAATTGCCGGAGACATTGCACAGGTTTAGGTAGCTACCATACTGACCTGAGGTAGTGTCAGGTGAGATCAGTGGTGTTACCTCACAGGTAAGCCACATTAGAAGTATGGGCAGGTGTAATGGATTTGTAATGAATGTCGCCAGATGGTATACAAGTATACATACAAGTATATTGTCAGAATTTTTCCATTGATTTTTATGCTGTACAGCAAAACTAGTATATTATGTGAGTTTTTCATGGTTTCACCTCTTGAGCAAACCTATGGATAAAACTGTTCATTTTTTGCCCAGATGTTCAAAACAACATTCCAGATTGTCACTATCTGCAAGATTTCTTTCATTGTTTCACATCTCTCCTGTATTTTACAACTGTCTACTGGACCTGTGTTTTATGATCTTCATTCCCATCTTTATTCACTTTCAATTAGAAACTGAATTGAACAATCTTTTTGCAGTAAAAAACTTGAAAATTGCCTTGAAAATATTTGAGTTAAGGATTTTCAAAAAACTTAAACCAGTTACATTCAGCTCTCAAATTTACGGCTGTTTATTACCTTTTCTTGAAGCTTTGGTGGAAAAAGGGCTAAAAAGGAAAATTCTACTTGAAAACGGCATACTGAGGATGTTGTTTCTGGAATTCTTTGAGAAAACGTCACTGATTTTGGAACCGAAAAGTCCTTTGGCCCACAAGAATGTCCAGCATACTTAAGACTTCCTTGGCTAAGCAATGTTTCTATCCTCGTAGATTAAAAAAGCTGTAGTTAAGTATTTTCTGCTGTCAAGCAAAGAATTCTCTAGGAAGATCTTGCCATCTATTTACAAGAATTGTGTATCTACCACACAAAAAAGCTTAGTAGTAGATCAATTTCTGTGCCGATGTGAAGCTCGATATGTAGGTTGCACTTCTCAGAGATAGGGTGACAGGATCAAGCAACATGTTCCGGCCACTGTACCTCAAGCATCCATTCCTCCTAGAGAACAGCCATCTCGCGCTTGCAAAGCGAAAATGACTGCCAAAACATGCGATTCTGCCATAGGTCAAC
>JANTCA010016498.1:10758-25260 GCA_024741275.1 Chironex yamaguchii | reverse complement strand
TACTACTACTACTACTACTACTACTACTACTACTACTACTACTACTACTACTACTACTACTACAGCTACTACTACTTGGCCAATTTTAAATGGAAATGTTAATTTCTCATGATAATGAATCAATTGATACAATATCAAGTAGAACTCGTATAATTATAGGAAAGTGTTTAAAGTAACAAGAGAAGTAAGAACACCTTGAAATTTATTTACTTGTAATAGTGTATTAATCAGTCATTATTTAGCATACTGTCCTTGCTTCGCTCTACATGTGTTTTTGCATGTTGCACCTTTTATGTTTGCTTTTTTAACCCATTACAGTTCTGAACTTGTTACCAGGTTGTATTATTGTTTGCAGATGTCGTCGACGGAAACTGGATCTCGGCCTCAGGGCTCAACTTCAACAAGTACAACGACACAACGAACATCTGCAACTCACCGAACTGGCGATGCAGAACGTGGTGTGCAAGAAGGAATGGTTGAAGAGGGGGCCATACGAGACCCTGGGAAGGAAGTTGGATTTCCTAAGCGCTATATTCTTGCCCTTATGATATTTTTGGGTTTCTGTGTTTTGTACGCTTTGCGAGTAAATCTGAATGTTGCTATAGGTGCTATGTGCAACAATCATACGATTTATGTAAATGGATTTTATGTCAAAAAGGTACGACATTTTTATCTTATTATAGTAATATTTCATTTGTCCACTGTCTAAAATATTTACATCCAGGTTAAAAGCTAACTATTTCAATCGTTGTACAGATAGATTGGTAAACAAGTAAAAATTGCAAGCTTTGAATATTGTCAACAGTTTTTGACCTTGTACTTCTTAAGTGAGTGTCAAATGACAGAACGGCAGTCACAGAGCAAGATACATTGTTAAAGTTAATTCAAACTTCATTTTTTATACCGTGTAAAGAGAAATTATTTAACAGATATATCGAAACAAACTTAATAACAACTTCAAAAGAAAACATTTACTTCCTTCTTCAGGGAAAGTATGTTTTTATACACACCTTGAAAAAACTGTTCTCGTCGGGAATAACAATTGTCTATATGGTTAATAGAGCAGTTGACACTTTCTTGAAGGAAAGGCATGTTGACATTGCAAGTCTCTGTTTTTAACATCCAAAAGATACAAGTTCCAATGTCTGAAATATTCTGTTACATTATGCCTTATTGGCTAGTACAGATTACGTCATAAAATAAATCAAATTTGTAGCTTTACCGCCCATTCGAAGAAGATAACGATCCATCGACTAAGGTTATCGACTAACAAGGCCTTAGTCATGCGACAGATTACTTCATGTCGGTCTATTGACATTAACACACTGAAATCGAATACTCTAAAGAGTAGAGGTCTTGTTCGTATTACCTTTAAGGTAAATGTAATATTATCTATATTATGATATAGATTTTGTGCAAGTCATTAAAGCTTTCATAATCTTGTTAACCTGGTGGTAAAGTAATTTTTTAACTATTTACTTTAGGTTGCTGAATTTAACTGGGATTCAAAGCTTCAAGGTAAGAAAATCTTTGCTGCAGCGGGTTGTTAATATTATGTGATATAATAGTTTGCAGTAACATTTATAATGTACAGAAATGAACTCATTTTAAGGCCTAAAATCTGAATTGCTTAAACTATTTTTGTGTTCGTAAAACTTTGACTCAATGTCCTGACACCAGCAACCAGTAAATTTTATCTTGTCTTCCAGGTGCTGTCCTTGGAAGCTTTTATTATGGATACATTGTACTACAAATACCAGGAGGGTATTTAGCTCTGAGATTTGGCGGGACAAGAATATTTGGTCTCGCTTTGTTTATCGCTTCCATCCTCACATTGTTGACACCTCTTGCAGCAAGGACAAGTGTGTATGCTCTGATTGTATTAAGGGTAATGGAAGGTGTTGTCCTGGTGAGTTCTTGTTTTCTTAAGTTTTCGATAACGTTTATGCTGGAGCTTTTGACAAACACAATAAGCGTGTCTATTAAAATATGTCTATTAAAGAATTCACTTGGCCATCAATGCATTTCAACATAGTGCAGACCGTATGTATAACAGATACGTAAAATAAGTCTTGGCTCATATATCATCTGCGTACTCTATACTTACATAATGTTATATAGCTGTTATTTTTGCTATTCTACGGCCAGTTTGGTTTATGTTTCATGTCTAGCCTAAATACAAGCTACTACTTTGACTTGAAATCATGCCTAATAGTTTCCAATTTTTAAACTTTACAGGGTGTTCTTTTTCCATGTAACCATGCTATTTGGGGTAAGTGGGCTCCTCCTTTGGAAAGGTCAAGACTTTTTTCAATCACAGCCGCAGGTTAGTATTGTCATTGTTTGAAATTGACTTACACCATTAGTTCAGAAGAATTTTCTTTCATATGTGGAAACAAATTTCTCTTATAATATGTATACGTTTTTTGTCTGCAAGATAACATTATGAGCCAGTGGTGTGTTGGGGGCGGGGCACTTCCATAACTGATGAGCATGGTCCCCTTGATATCAGCTCAAATCTCATTTTTACAGCTAAACCTATGATTATATGGATAACAGTATGAATCATCCCCTCCTTATGAGAAACTATTTAATGGGATCAACGCCCCCTAATGAGAGATCAACCACTTGTATAAAAACACGAAACAGGATTTTGGTCAAAATCTGGAAATAATATAAGAACAAACTGGTCTTCTCGTAATCATCAAGACCACAAAAATTTTCACAATCAAAAGCATCATCAGATAATTACAAATATTGTCTAGGATACAACAATGTTTATCAAGAAGTGATGATTTTAAGCAGCTCGTGTGATACAGTGAGTTATTAAAATGAACAAGACCGCAGTTTTTTGCAAAAATATCTTCCTTGGAATTAGTGAATCTTATTATACAGATACCAAAATTACGAAACTATTTTGAGAACTTTAAGGTGGTTTAACAGAAGACTTTAAAGTGCTGAAATAAGACGTACTCACTGAGCGAGGGTATTAAAAAAGCTGGTAGCCAACTCTATTTTCTTAAACGAATATTTATGACTGTCTCTCTTGATATCATCTTTAACTGTGTTTTCTCAGTAAGGGGCACTCTGTAGCTAAACAAACGAGATAATTTTATGTAAAAATTCTTTTACATCTAAATGGATGACGGTAAGGATAATAGTAAGAGTAAACTACGTCTCTCTAATAAACAATAAGACTGCATTAATTTTGTACAAATAATTTTATAAGAACATAAACAAGAATTTTCGCACAAAAATTGAAGTAAAAGTTAAAGAAAAGCTAGAAAACAGAGGCATACTTGAAAAAGCCTGACTTCTTAAGTCATTTATTCTGTTTGTATTGTTGGTCATCCTACAAATTCTCAGCTTTAGAAAGCTTATACGCTTAAAGAAAAGAGGTTGTTACCCAGAGGGCCCTTAGAGAGCTTTGACGATGTTTTTGCAAACTTGTCAAGGAGGATCTTTTTGTCCAAATGTATACATATCTCTCCCTCATTTGATATTAACAGAGTCCCCACCACGGTCTTGTTCCATTGTTGATCTCAACCAGGATTTGATTCCTTTTAGTCTTGAAAATGAGCGCTTAGCGGTGCCTGAAGTCAGAGGAGATGACACCGTACACTTTAGTCAGCTGTGGATTAGCAACCATCAAATGAAACTTTGTATCTAGCTCTGATCCAGCTAAAAAAGATCAGTTTTGACCATTGCTAGATTGACCAACCATAATATTATCTCCATAGTCATTGCCATCATCACTTTGATCATCGCCACCATTGAAATCCAGATCAATATTTCTAATCTCATCTTTATCTTTATCAGTATCTTGATGCCCATAAAACGTTTCAAATACCACTTGGAAAATTAAGCAATTCTGTGTAATATCTTGTAACGTAGATGACATGCTATTCGTAAAAGGGAAGCAGCTCATTTTTGATGTCATCTGACGTTTGAATTTATTTGCAGAAAAAAGGTGGCAAATAGAAAGAAATGTTTTGTCTTAACTAATTCCAGTTCTCACTGAATTAAGAACATGTCTAAAACAAAGCAGAAAGTGCTTATTATTCTGACCAGCAAAGATGTTTTTAAATGTGGCAGTGATTTATTCATGCCTGCATTATGATATTGGCTATCGTTACTCAACATGTTACCCATTGTTCCTACCAACTCTTTGATTCTGTAAATGTGACGTTAAGTGTTTAATTTTCGGAGATTTTACTTGCTAAGGTATTTTTACCTTTATTCATGTTGTAACGCAGTGGTATTACAAAGGACGAAGTGTTGTTCATTGCTTAACATCATATTATTTTTATGGTCAATACCATTTAGGATAGTTACAACAATTTAAACTATTATTATCACGCCATGGTCTAGCAAAAGCATGTAGTTTGATTTGAATTACTTTCATTGGAATATCTTCTCTTTGCAATCAGGATGCCCAGTGGGAACAATCCTGACCATGCCGTTAACTGGACTCCTTACAAAATATGGTTTTGACGGAGGATGGGCGTCGGTATTTTATGTGTTTGGTGAGTTCGTTCTATGCGATATTTACATTACACGAGTTGACAATTGATAACTTGCAAATCAAACCCAAACGACAACCGTTCTTGCTTTGCAAATATTTAAACAACGATCAGGGAATGTACTAGACAAAGTAAAAAAATTAGAAAATGTCTAATGCCTTTATAATACTTCTTATTTTATACGTCATATCTCGAAGAGATAATATCCAGTTGCTAAAGTATAAGTAAATTCGCGTTCACTTCCAGGCTGCTGTTATATTTGAATTATATCAATCGAAAATTGCCATCACTGCGGGCAATTTTATTGTGGTTAGTAATTAGATAATAACAGATTAAAAACAGCAGAAAAATACATTGACCTGAAATATTATATTTTTAATAATTTTATTACCTTTATATATTTATTTTAAAAACATGAAATGACTCACTATTTTGGCATTCAGGTGCTGTTGGTCTTCTTTGGTTCTTTGTTTGGTGTCTTGCCATTCATCCAACGCCTTCACAGCACCCTACTATTTCTTCACAAGAGAAAGATTACATTGAGCACAGTTTGGCGGAATTAAAGGAGGAAAAGGTAGAATTACTTTTAAATCGATAATGTATTGTCATTTTTCTATATATATAGTAGTAGATGATTTTTAGGTCATAGCGGTGCTATTCCAATGCTCTATCAGGATATTTGAAAACTAAACCTGGAAAGACTAAATATACACTGGTAACACTTTGTGAGTATAGGCTGGGAGTTTTTGGGCTTACTTGTGCAAGTAATGCTGGCATTTTGGTGCTGTCTAAACTACTTCGCTAAAAAATTGTACCAGTCACAATTTCATCAAAGTAAGATAGAAACAACAGCAACTACTACAACTATACCTTTGTTACAATATAAGCAGTCTTTTCACATTTGAATTGAGAGAAAGTGTTGTTTACATACATAATAATAATGTATATTGAAGCGGCTAGGGATATTTAGTTGAAAAACCCTAGACATGTTAAAGTTTAATATCATTTTTTCTTCCATCTTCATTATTCTTGACAGACTTAATTTAGCATTACATGTTTACTTTAGATCTTGGTAGGTGTTCGGTTTATGTTTGTGATATCTTTGTGCGGATAGCAACAGAATGAGCATACAAATCTTTTCAAATCAAAAGTCTCTACGTGTTACTGTTACAATTTTAGATAGGTAACTGGTCATAAATGGGAACTTGCCGTATTGTTTCAAATTGAATACATCAGATTATTAACAAGTGAGAGCCAAACATAATGTTGTCGTAGTTATTAAATAAGCAACCTGTACAGGTAACAAGCTCAAAACTATGATAGCATTGGACATGAAGCATTAACAGAAAAATTGCTAATTCAAATCACACATTATATTGTTTTTAATTTCAGCCGTCATCTGTACCATGGAAATCTATTTTCACCTCGCTTGCAGTTTGGGCTACAATTGTTGCCAATTTTACGGCAGATTGGGGCTTATACACCATCTTGATCTGCATACCTAGATTCTTCCAAAAGGTTCTTGGATTTGACATTGCCACTGTAAGTACTTAGAAAGACATTTGACCTATATAGGACTTTCACGGAATTTCATGGTATGTTTAACATAATTTGTTAATGCTATTATTGTTTTTGTGTACTGATCGAAACTTAGATGCAATTTTTAAAAACAAACTCCAAAGATTCTTCTTTAAGCCAGCTGCGTTTCGCTTTGATACTGATATTTAATATTTCTTATTCTATTACTTGAAAATCGCTTTGAAGATTTTGCAACATTGCGCTAAGAACAAACCCAGAAACATTTTTGGTCGACATCCTGAAGGGTATAAATTGTTAGAATTTATAGATGTATGTCAACCTTTTGATGCAAAGCATCAATAAACTTTTTTATACCTACAAGTCCTTGTTTTCTTGTGATAATGCAGATGGACTCCAACACACTAAAATAGAAAAACAATCTTGTATTGCCAATAATTCAATAATCAAGTTTAGTTCGACTGTCCTCTTGAAACATTTTAAAGTTTCAGACAACTCGGATCTTTATGTCTTTTCGGCAATGAAGCGATTTACATCATGAGCTTGGCTTACTAGGAACTGATGTCAATGTCCTTCTTCTGGAGCAGGTATAATAAAAATGAGGGCATTGACTCAGTCTCTCAACTCACATATGCTTTTTCTTGTGCTATACTGGACCTAATTGATACCTTGCAGCTATGCTACTTTGATACCACCTGTACCTAGGTATTTCAAAGACAAGCAGAGTCTTCGATTATAACTTATTGGTTCATACATATCAGTTTCCTTTTACTTAAGTAACGGCCTATCCAATAGAGCAACTTTCCGAAAGCAGATGGGTTCATTCTAAAGCACCTGAAAGGACAGAAATTATTAAACAAGAATGCAATTGTCTTTTTGCTTGTGGTATTCTTTTCTATTCTTCATAAGTTCTGGTTATCGATATTTTCTATCTGACTTTTCTTCTTTGTCTCGTTTGCTGTCAAAGCTTTAAAATGTGGAGCTTTAAGAGCATTTTTAGCATTAGCTTACGTTGTGAGCAGCTATTTTAATATACTTTCTCGATTAACTTTGGCGCCTAATTAAACACTCCTGGAAGCTGCTCCCTTTTTTCCCTTGAGGATTTTTTTTTCGAAACTTTGTAGTTTGAGCGTAAAACCTCGTGTGAAATTGGCATTAAATCCTTGAAAAAAATTATTTGCGTTCCTTAAAAGTACTCCTTTGGTAAGCTTTATAACAAGTATCAGCAAGTTTGACAAAAAAGAAGCAGATGCCTTATTCAAGTGAATATTTGTCATTATTAATAATGTTGCATTCGTGGTGGGCTCTGGGTATAAACTTGTTAATCGACTGGTGTTTTGTTAAAATTAATCAGGTAATACTTTGTCCTCTTCAAATAACATCATTAGAAAAACCATTTAGGGCACCTAGCACACTTTGCGTGAACATCCATGATATAGTTTCGTACTTTCAATACATCCTTGATGGTTATACTCTGTTTATTTGATTAGACTGGTTTCTTGGTGTCACTTCCTTACTTGATAAAAGCAATAGTTGGTCCTTCCGGAGGAGTTATTGCTGATTTGTTAATTACGTACAAAATGACAGTGCGAAATGTGAGAAGATTCATATTTACAGTTGGTAAGTCTGTTTAGCATGCTGTTTATTAAGATCAGTTTCAATTCTAATGGACTGTGTTTTCATCAATCTTTAAAATGGTCTGAAGAAGGTGCTTCAGCTTAGCACACGACGTTTGTTAAGTTGGATCATCTGGACGTTTACATCATCAAAAGTAATCGGAGATAAACTTCAAAGATGCTTAGGAGAGATTGTACTAAAGACACTATAATGGCAATATATTTTAATGTTCCCTCCTACCTTGTAATCATCGAAAAGTCTTGGTCTTGGAGGAAACAGGACAAAATTTATGTAGTGCAGTGTCCGGGTATTGCATTAGAAACATTTGGACAAGGGTTTGACCTCTTGTGGGTAGGAGACTAAATATTTTAACGCAAATAATTATTGTGAAAAACAAATGGTCAGACTCTGCGACCGTTTTTCTCGACTGGGTTATAGCTCCTTTCATCAACTTCCTTTGCTCCTGAAATTTGGAAGTCGATTAATACTGATTTAAGATAAATGATAATAAGTGATACTATTTAATTATATAAACTAACAGTGAAAGAATTGAAAGGACAATGGCAAACAAATCACCCGTTATACTAGAATACCAATCTGAGGCAGTCAGTTATATCTGTAGTCTCGTAATTTTACTTTGAAATGTAGAGATCAGCAAGTAAAGGGCCGTTCAAAAATTATATAACACAAATTTAGACCATTTTTCAGACTACTCCCCCCTTTGTGGCATAGCAACATTTTCTCATGACACCCTCCATCACAAACACTGTTTCTTTTTCACATCTTTCCAAATCAACGGTTCCTTTTCTATATCATTCTTTTTCTTCTGGGGGTAAGCTTCTGAGTATACTTGTCTAACTTAACTGTGAATACATATTATTGTCAGCCATATTAAATGTAACAATAACTACCGAAACTACTGGTAAGAAACTTTTAACAACAAGCTTTTGTTCCACTCCTTGTACAAATTATTTGTAAGCAGTCGATCCCTTTAATCAAATTTTGCAGTGCTTTACAGCCAAAGCGGAAGTAGCATCCACATAAGGCAACACAATACCCAAGAAAATGTTAGGTATCCCTGCAGTGTTGCTTTGTAATTATGTTCGAAAAATCAAACTTTGATGTAGCATTGAAACCATTACAGCGTGGGAAACGAGGAATATGGGAAATTAAGTTTACATGTTTTAAATAATTTCTCTAACCTTCTTTTGATATGTAATATGTACATTGAGACCCTACACCCCTCAAATTTTCAAAACAAAAAATGAGTACAGCCTCTCCCAAAGCCATTACGTAATTTTGGAATTGCCCATACTCAATTATTGTTATAAAAGTCAACAAAGGATTTTAATTGTCAATCGTTGGAAGGACATGTCGTGAAGGACTTGCGATGGAAAAGACTCCAAGATGCTCGTATGTACTCAAAGATTAAAAAGACATGCACGTGCATCTTTAAAATACCAGGTGGACATACCCATTATTGCAATCCACTTTTCATACCTTCACTATACGTAATAGCATTGCAAGTGCTAATTATAAGAGAACCTGTCTCATTAAGTAGTTCATTCCCGACAATCATTTTTAATTGCCACTTACAGCAATATCACATATGAGCCTAGTTCATAAAAATGTTACGCATTCCTACTACAAAATTTGTACGTTTAAATTTCATCATTTTTAAATGTTAATCTCTCTTAAGGGTGCACAACAGCGAGTATATTTATTGTTGCTGTGGGCTACGCTACAAGCAAGGGATTGGCCATTGCATTGCTTTGTATGGGAGTTGGTATAACTGGACTTAATGCAACCGGATACGCAGTAAATATACTTGATATTGCTCCAAAGTATGCTGGTATCATTATTGGTATCAGTAATGTGTTTGGTTCTATGCCTGGATTCATCAGCCCTCAAATTGTCGGCTTCATCACGACAAAAAATGTGAGTTATTAAAAATGAGTTATTTACGCTATATTTTGATGGATTACGTTTTGAAATATTACCGTTATGGTAGATATTGCTACACTCACCTGAATATTGCCTCAACTCAAATAAGTCGGCTAATAAAAATGGTATGACTAAGATTTGATCCCTTGGTGGTCCAGAAAATTTTTGAATTTTCACAGTGACATAGTGATTCACTCAGTGGCGTTTACAGCACACGAGGACCGGCCTTCTCTGTAAGGAAAAGTTTTGCGATCAAGGCCGTAAGAGTATTTTAAGGCCTTAAAAGTATTTTAACCAGTTATAATCCGTTTTGCGATAATTTTATGGACCTTTGAATGAAAACTTGTTGCTGTAATCTCTATTTTCTCCCGCGAAAGCGCCACTGACTTCACTTAATAGATTTTAATAATAGAGATAGCCTCTGTTTCAGTGTCAGTTTCTCATGCTTCCTTTGAAATTTCCACCAGCAATGACCACTGGTTTCAAACACTACTAATTGTCTTCCAACAGATAGCAATTTCCAATCGTGGGCTCCGTTTGACCTCGTATAAATCTCGATAACAAGCGTAGATCTTTTCTTAAAATCGTAAGGTTTGGTGGGTATTACGAAGATCTGCGATTAAGATTATTAATAACTTAAGAAAGGTCCAATTAT
The DNA here is from genome assembly GCA_024741275.1 of Chironex yamaguchii. NCBI lineage: Eukaryota > Metazoa > Cnidaria > Cubozoa > Chirodropida > Chirodropidae > Chironex > Chironex yamaguchii. Next base: position 14,985 of record JANTCA010016498.1, on the reverse strand, counting down.
GAAACACAATTTCATTTTTGATATTATGCTTTCGAAAGATCTGATAGTCTAAGCATAGCATTATTGTTTATCCTAAAGGTTCTTTACATCGAGCGCATATCCTGTTTGGCACTTAAAGTCAAGTCGTCCTCGATCAATTTGCATTTGAAGTTTACCTTATTCTTGTTGATCTGGTAGACAAATATCACTTCAAATATATTTTCTTACACGGCGTCACTCTTAAATTGTAAAAAAATGCAGTTATTACATGCTACGTTTGAAGTAAACTACCATTGTGAGACAGCAACGCATGTTACCATGGAATCATTGAAAACAAAATCACTCCCAAGTAATTTGTTTTCATAACGACATTTTCTTTCAAATATAGCGTCAGAGAGAACAAAACAGTCGAGAGTTTTACTTGAACTTATAATGGCAAGTTACCTTATAACTACTGGTTAAAAGAGACAAGAGCCAGGTATAATAGGAATTTAATATGCAAAATGTAATCTTTCCAAGTTAACAATTAAAATAAATTGTAATTCTACTTTTCTTAAACTTTAGACCGCTGGAGAATGGCAACTGGTGTTTTGGATAACGGCTATAGTCTATGCTGTAGGAATCGTGTTTTTCTTTTTTGCTGTCTCTGGAGATAAACAACCTTGGGCAGATGGTGACTCTCAACAACAGAAGCACGCGCCATACTCAGAATCAGGTGGAATAGAAGATGCCAATGAAAAAGATCCTCTTCTAGGATTTGATGATCAAGGAAACAACAAAGGAGATCCTAAGGCAGCTGCCTCTCCTCCTAAAGGTCCTTCTTCTAAAGGACCAAGTCCAAAAGGAACTCCTCCAACAATGAAAAGCTCTGATGCCTCAGCAGATAAAGAAATGAAAGACAGCGACACGCCAGCTGATACTGGCACTGACGAGGTTGATAAAAAAGATGGCAAAGGCAACTGACTGAAAAATGTCAGTGCTTGTGCTCTGCGATCAGGGATGTATTGAAGCCATCACTGCTATAAATATATGTACAGGGCATCATAATGCTAGGTACAAATGCTAGGTAAAGGGCTCAATCGGGGATGTTTTGAGCTGCTTTTGTGACCACCTGTTGCTGTAAGACTTTTTTGGAAGATCTTTATCCTAGATTTCATAAAGATAGAAACCTTGTTTCAACACTATGATTGAGATGGTTGGCTAGGGAATCTCAAAACTACTTCAAGCCAGATGCATGTTTACGAATGGGCGTTTTCACAATTATTAAGTGCTTCTGGACGTCAACTTAACAACGTATTCAGTAAAAAATGATTTGGAAACTATAATGTAAGATAATTGAAATCAACCTCAAACATGGTTATACAAATGTTGGTATACTTGCAACATAAAAATTAGATCAAAGGAAAGCAGACTTTCTTATACAATAAAATTTCAAATTGATTTACAAGACCTGTAAATGCGATTATAAAAATGAGGCTATTTTTTCTACATAGCAATAAAATTGAATTGACGAGAAAATTTTCTTTCATTCTGAATAAAATCCAGGCTGAGTGATATCAAAATAATATCAACAAAAGCTGCACCAATGCATCCCGTGAACCCTTACGAACCTGTACGCTTGTTACATCGAATTACTCTCACCTTAGGTAGACGTTAGCAGAATTTCTGTAGAAATGTTAATGAGATACTTCTGTGAGAGACAACAGTATAACTATACTACTGTATGGCACAGGCACCTTCTACGACACTCGAGGAACAGGATGAGCGTTGGTATTGATAGACTGCTCTTTTGCTCTTGCCGTTATAGTAATGGCAGTGAGTTAAAAATCTTGAAAGGTATTTTAAAGTAGGTAAATTGGTAAACAGTTGAATTAGAAATTGTAATTAATATGCAGCTATTATGCTAAAGTGCACTTGCATCAGCTTTGATATTCAAATACGCATGTGTCTTAGATTTAGATAAATGCAAAGACAAAATAATCTTGTGATTGACTAACTATAGGTTCGTCGTTGCTAATTTCCGTCTGATTTACTTTTAAACTAGTTTCAGTGTTTCAGACATGATGACATTTTCTGATACTAACGGGTAAAATGAGATGAAAGATAAATTTATTTTGTGCATCTTGAACAATTATTATAATTTTTTAAAGATACCATGACAATAGTAAGTAGTCAATAAACATACGTATGTTTAAGTAGATAAAAATGTAAAACCTTAGGTACGTGTGATGTTTTGAACATTTTTGCGATCCTGAAGAGAGAACCGAGATCATTTGTCTTTTGCTCTTTCTTTTGCGTGTTCTTCCTTGGCTTTTTCCGCGATTTATGTGCGCAAACAGATTCGTTTTACTTTTTCAGGATTCAATAATCTACCGATAATTCATAAAAACAAAATCTAAATTTTCTCTGAGGAAGTGTTAAGCTGACACCCTTGACACCTTTGTATTCATTATTCATGAAATTTGTTTACGCTACGTAATTTTGTAATAAATACCATTCCATTTTATATCTTTTATTCTTAACCTTTTGCATAATAGTATTAGTATGGAAATGCGAAATATCTCGAATCATGTAAATAGTACTTTATAGTTCTGCTCTACAACGAGTTGCAAACTCGACCCAGTAAAGAAAGGCGTTTCCTTCTTCCAACATAGTCATGGTCATACACAGGATACATTCAGCCAGGAGAGGCAGTTTTGGAAGATATTTGATGGTCCTGCCCATTATGTCATTTAAGACCATCCATCTATACATGAAGAGAATTGATTTCTTGTGAATTACACGGTCATTAGTTGTTTAAATACCTTTAAATTTGAGTAGATGTTTCACAGAAAGCATGCAAATCAAAGGACAGCACAATAGTTACAGTTTTACTAGTATTAAGTCTTAGCATGGCTGTAGATAAAGTTTTCATCCAAATTTGTTATAATCACCTTTCATATTATTCTATGTTAAAAAAAATCTTTTCACGTTTGAATAGTACACACAAGTACCAGTAAATACAAATTAATCTGGCTACATATCATTCATCAATCTAACTACCGGATTTCCAAACTTAACTTAAAGTTGAACAAAACCAATATTTACAGAACAGGACATCCAAGGAAATATTAATGTGACCTTTGAGTCCAATCCAAGTTGTACATTTTTATAACGAGTCATCCATTACTTTCCAATTAGCTTTACTTTCATAAACGTCCTGAAGAGAAGGAATTAATTCTTTCCTTCTGTGAATCAGGAATTGCTAAGTCACTCAGCAGGTCTTGTCTCATTGATGCTCGAGTTCAAAACTTGAGTCACCTAAGTCCTGAAAATGATGACTCACAAGAAACACTGCCGACAGTTATGGTTAGGAAGATGGTGAGGATTTTGTTGATTGCGGTGTAGAATCTTGTCGAGCACTGAGTTAAGTATGGTTTGCAGATTTCTGCTTGTCTTTTCCAAGCAGCATTGCAGAAAACTGTTGCTTGCAACTGCAAATTCGAAATAAATTGAATTTGCCTTTGCCGGCTCTTTTTCCATCTGCCTGGAATCGCAGGTGATGCTATGGAAGCTTGGGCAAATTTTTCGGATTTGGCACAAACCACTTTACTCTTTCTTGAGTTTGAGTGAAATTAATTTTTCATAAGTTGTAATGATGTGATGACATTTGAAATTTGACCAACAAATTAAGGAGCGAAAGGGTTATACTTCTCTTTTCTTGAACTAGATAATTCCTATTATCTAGTTTCTATAATAGCACACAGTTGGGAGTACTTTCGGGAATATTCATCTCACAAACATAGAAAACATCTAAACTGATCTATAAGTGTGTTTTATTTGATTAGGTGCCATCTTCGAGCAGACGTTAGGTTGTTGGAATGTATGAATATCTTGCTGACTTCAATAGTCGCCTTAGAAAACGTTACTTTAAATATTTGTAGGCCAAGTAAGGCCTCGCTTATTTCTGCAGCACAATGGACATTTTCGTCCCTCTTGGCTAATTGCCCTTTGGAGAAAACGTTTTTGCTGTGCATTAAATTATATCAAGCTGAAAATTTTGCTACTGAGAATTTTCCCTAGGGCATAAAGCAAAACAAGATGGCAGCTGCAAGCATTGTCGTTAAAGGGCTTTGTGCTAAGAGGATAACCATCAGCAAAGTCATTAGCGTATTAACGTTTTAAGGTAAGGCTTTCGAAGGATTTGTTTTGAACTTTCGCCATCAAATGTGAAGACACACAGAAAATGATGAAGAGTAACATTGGAGA
>JANTCA010016487.1:0-25269 GCA_024741275.1 Chironex yamaguchii | reverse complement strand
TCCTCAGGTTAAAATGTGTTGTATTGTCTCAGGTGCAAATTCTCCGCCAGCTTGTCCATGCAAGAAATGGTTTGGTGGCCTTTGCACCTATTTGCTCTTACTCCGCATACCAACTTGTTTAATAACGATTTTTTTCCCCAAACCGTCTTCTTGTGTTTCGTCAACAATTGCATTTAAGTTCTAGTCACTGTGCCCTCGGACCAGTTTTATCCTTTATCACCTGTACCTCTGACGATTTTTGCCCCAAACCAACCTTGAAGCTGCCACTCACCTCTCCCACTGAAGTAAACAGATGGCTTCAAAATCATAGCAATTTTTTGAAAAAAACCCACATCGTCTATCCTCTTTTGCTTGTAGATTCATTCCAAAATTTGCACTAAACATTTATATAAATTATTCAAAAATTTAAGACAAAGATCACCATCATTTGACTCGTGAAACAAAACGGACACGGAAGGAGATTTGCTGCTCACTCTTTGAGTCAATCACTAGATATGGTAAAAAATGTTCTAAACACCTGTATAATTATCTTTGACTTCTGAATCAAATTAAAGAAAAATTCATAAAGGCAGAAAATCAAAAATATTATCTGCCTTTAGCAGATAAAGTGTTCATTGACTGAGCCCACAAAAACCCTATTTCTGTTTCATAGTCCATTTAATCGCTTTAAAAACAACGTAATTTAGACAAAAGTGATTGAAAAAAAGTACGGTGAGATAAAATTAATTTTCGCGGTGGTATAAGCTTTCTTTGGCTCTTGTTTGGCAATAATACGATTGAAGACCGTTCAGGATCCCAGATTGTATGGAAGAAGGATAAACGTATAGAGAAGGTAAAGCAAAACAAGAGCTGTTTTCAGGCTCCACTAAGTTTGAAAGTTTTAACACATTCTAAATGTTCTGTGCGAATACTTTAAAGAGGTTTTGCTGAAAGGACTTCATTATGTTATATGGAACGCTGTGAGTACTAGTTAAGTCTAATGGTTCTAACAAAACAAACAGCCTATTTTTTGTTGACTAGAATCCAGTCTATTTTGAAATGGTCTCTTTGCTTGTTTTCAAATTTATCTACATAGGAATTGTACAGTGGTTTTCATGTACACTAAACAGAAGTCATGGACACTAAACAGAAACGATCTACTAATTATAACTTTGATAGTCTTCTAACATGAACAACTACTTCACGTCCAGGTAGAGCCAGTATTTTTTTTAAAAAAAATTTTGTCTCAGAGATATGCTATTTTGCGCCGAAAATGTGATAACACTTAAACGTAGGGGACAAAATAACGCCTGAAATAATTGATAATTGCAAGCAGTCGGAGCGCAAAGGTCAGATGGGATTTCTAGTTTTCGGATCATTACAAAAGCGAAATTAGCTCAAGCCATTCAGAATTCCAACAAGGTGTAAAAACTTTAAAACGTTTATGGCTTCTTGAGCTATTTTTGTAGCAAACAAACAAACAAAGCAACAAAAAAGCGCAATTGGAACATAACTTTATTGGCGGAGGTAATCGGAGTCTCCCGTTTGTGAGATAAAACGCGTCCCTTTTCTAAGCGGGCAATTTATCATTGATTGTGGCCCTAGATTACTTCACTAATTAAGCTCTTTGTACGTGATAACTCATAAAAGTGTTAACCAAATTCCTCCCCCCACCCCTCAGCCGCGTAAATGAACTCTTTCTCGAGATGTGGGCTTAAAATATTTAATACAATTTATACACTTATTTAAGCGTTTACTAGACACAGCTTTTGTTATTTATATATTTGACACCATTCCTACTTTCGTATCCTGTCCTTGAGATAACCCCAAGCAGTGCTTGCCCTCCAATTGCTTTCCATGCACGAGTGTATCTCCATACACATTTTTTGCCAGTTTTCCTTTGTGGAACAGGGCTGTAGTCGGTCTTTGGGCGAAGAGGTGATGGGTGAAGCAAAAGTCTGCCAAAAACTGGGTTCTTCAGCTACCTCTTCATTTTATAATGCTCAAGCCAAAAGCACTGTTGCAAAACAGGACATAAAACCAGCTAATCCACAGGAAATATTGGCACATGGTCAATAGTCAATTCCCAGATACAAAGTTCAGTATTTATAGCTGACAATTGTTAACAGAGAGTTTTCGAAAATGTTTACTTTGGGAAAAATGTGGGGAACTGCCAATGCCCCCCAGCAACTACGGTCCTGTGAAATGCTTTATTCTTCGTCACGTGGGGAATGATACAAGAATACTCATTTCCGTTAAATTTTGAAAATGTTGACTGTCAAAAACAGTTGGTCAGTCATAACCATAGTGTATTTTGAGTCCAGAAGGAGCATACGTCAGATAACTAACCTAGTCGTGCTACAAATGTAAGGGATAGCCTCATATTGCATTTTATTGTATCGATAGAGGATCTTCCTGTTGAACCCTCAGTCTAATAAAATATAGAGGAGTAATAATACAAATTTAATTGATGTCGATTTTAATTATAAAGAGAGAAAACATTGACAAAACTTTTATTGCTCCTGAAGGGCTTATATCCTGCCGCAAGCGATGTGTGATTTTCAAGTGTAGAATAAATCTTTATCAGCACATTTTCTGTCTCCATGAGAACGAGGGCACTTTGAGCGATATCTTATCACTGACTCTTATGGGCAAGCCTAGTATAGGCCATTTCCTGTGTCAAACAACTCCTATCTCCAAGGAGAAGCATCCGAACTTGCCGGCAGAATCTCAAAAATTCGTTTCATTTTCATATATGGCCTCCTTTATACTATCGGCTTGTATTTTTAGAGCACGCCTTCAGCTCTTCTTGTTGGTGTCTCTAAGGCCGATTGTCTACTGGTTTCCTGTTGATTTTTGTTGTTCAAGGCGTGCGCCGTTCGCCTTGAGCCAAGGCGTGACCTATGTAAACACCCAAATAAAAATGATTGTAAAACATGGCCTTTATCGACTCAGTGGAAGGCATGGGTAATTGGAGTTTATAATTGACCACTAAGATTTTTCTGAGCTACGTTCCTAAAGACCCTTCTCCCTTCCTGATCCAGCCATCATAGCAGAATGAAATCTTTGCCAGAAATTATGATATTGCAATGCGTAATTTTCTATTGTGAGTCTTCGTCCTCTGTTTTCTTAAACTTTCGTCTTACTTACACATTTACCCTTGTACTTACAGTTTACGTTCTTTTTTCAACTTGAGTTACGTTTTGATCATGAGCTGTGTATGATTTAGATCCCTGAAGTTATTGTGGTTTAGATTATCTTTGTTATTATGGATTATTCTTCAATTGGATAATATTTGTTTGTGCTACAAAATATTTTATGCATGATTTATATCTTTGCTTTAGTGTTCCCTATAATGTTAAGGGTTTATGAGCCCAGGACATTTGCAGCTGTAATTCTGGAGTTTTGATCACTTCCATTTCACCGATTTTGTTTACAACCTAATCTGATATCACCAGCGTAATGACTTGCTTCACTTTTTGCCATGTCTTCCGAATCAGCATTATTAAGGATAGAGCCTTTAGTTGGATCTGAGGATTATAGTCCATAGTTTCTTCAAATGCGATATTTTTAACAGTGAAAGGCTATTGAGATGTTGTCCGTGGAGATAAAAAATGTGTACCAACAGATGCAAATGTAGCAAACTTGAAAAATTAGACCATAAATCTCTTGCTGTAATCCGTTAGCATGTATCGTATTCTGCTATGGCACATGTGGTACATGACGAGCATGCCTTTGAAGTCTGAAATACTTGGCAAACAATTTACAAAGTCAGTGAAATAAATCTTCTTATGTGTTATGATGTTGAATTTTCGACGTCAAAATTTAGAGAAGGGGACGATTTGCTGAAACAGATATCAGCGATAAAATCTTTTTGAAAGAAAATTGCAAGTTGTAAAGATGGATATCACGTAACAACTAACATTCTTACCTGCAAATTTTTATTCAGCATGTCTGAGGCTTCAAGCTGATCGGATCTTAGGACCGAGTCTGAAGTCAACTTCATAATGTTCAGTCAAAAGACGAAAGTGCAAGTTCCAAAGAAACCAAGTAACTAAGATCCAAACAAATGTTATCATTGTGACAGAGATGGTCATTGTAAAAATAACTGTTTGAATTGCATCCAGACGATAACAAAACAGTACCAAAAAGCCTTGGAAAATCAAAGGTGGAAGAGGAAAAGTAAACGAAAAGCAAAAGTTAAATCTGCTGTAGAAGCTAATTTCAATTCTTCAGAGTTTGCTTTGAAAGTTTCTGTAAGTAATGCTCTTTTATCGACTGAGGATTGGGTCATTGATTCTGGTACTACCCGTCATTTAACCTGTAACAAAGACCAAAGGATTGACCATAATTTGACCATAATTTGCCTTTGCTGTTGCATAAACCCATTGAAATAGCTAATGGTGCTATCGCGATGGCTGAAGGATCTGTAAAAATTCTGATGTAATTGTTATGAGTTTTACAGATGTTTTGTATTTGCATGGCTTACCAGTCAAATAGATTGCTGATTGTCTTGCAAAAAATGGTATTATGTTTCATTTAGAAGCTTGTAAAGTTTTGAAGAATAGTAAAACATATTCACTTGGACATTATAATGGTACCTTGTGCAAGCCAAATCGCACAAAAAAAACACGGAAGTACTTCAAAGATCCGAAATCAGTTGAGCTCTAGAACTTATGGCATAAATGTCTTTGTCACTTAAGCTTCGACAATGTTCGTCTTTTTGAAATTTCGCAAAGTCGAAATTTGATATCTGGTAAGAACTGTAATTTGACTGTCAATTTTAAGCGACATCACGAGGACTGTGCATTGGGCTAATTGCATCGTTTACCATTCTCATCACTAAGTGATAATCGTGCTAAGGAACCACGGGAACTCATTCTTCCGGATATATGTGGCCATGCAATGTAAAGTGCCTTGGTGGCTAAGGTACATTCGTACATTTACAGATGACAAGACGACATTTTCAAAAGTCTTTCCTTGAAAGTAAAGGCAAAGTCTTTTCAAAATTTCAAGTGTATGTTCAGGAAGTTGAATACTGTAAATCCTCGAATAAGCCCCCCATCGAATATGCCCCTTCCTAAAAAATCATTTTAGCAAATATGTCCCCCTTTCAAACAAGCTCCCACGGGACCGTATTCGAGGGAAGCATAATTTTGTAATAATATCGTATTTCATGAAAGACCCCGTAGCATAATAGCTATAAGTATTACTTCCTTTGACTGGAGACAGAAAGCGAAGAGAAACGCAACTTTCGTGATGATGAAAAAATATAATTTTTGTTAGATCTTCACCTAGCACTTTGTAACTCTTTTAATGATATCAGTGTTTGTAATTAGAAGCTCAAAATGCTCATGTTTATCTTTTTTTCCGTCCAATTGGTGAACCAAAGAAGGCCAACCTTGCCACACAGGGAACGCGATGCTTGCAGAGCAAATCAAGCTTTTGACACGCCAAGAAGAAAATCCTTTTTCTCCTGATGCAGTTGATATTGATGCTGCAACACCACAAGAACTGGTGATTAATTCAGATAACGACAGTGATGATGATGAAGAAATCGTTATCGACTAATAAATTTTGTTTGGGAAAGAGCCGCCTTATTGTAATTTTATAATTTAGTTTGTTGAAAAAATTATGTCATTTTTATATTTCAACCTTTGAGGAAAATGCCATACTTTGAAATAAGCCCTCCCACGGATAAGCCTTCCCCTCGAATAAGCCCCCACTTAAACATTCATTTTTGCAAATAAGCCCCGGGGGCTTATTCGAGGATTTACAGTATCTTCATGAATGCATGTCAAGAAATTGCAAACAGATAATAGTTCTAAGCATCTTTCTTATGAAATTGTTGTATATCGTCGAAGAAAAGGAATTGTGCATGACAGCTTTCTACCTCATTGGCAGAGCAAAATAGTGTAACTGAAAAGGCTAACATTTATCTGATTGAGTCTTCTTGTGCCATGTTGCATCATGCCAAACTTCCTTTACACTTCTGGGTGGAAGTTGTTAAGACAGCTGTTGATATTCGGAATGTATAATCATTGGTTACTATTAAAGGATATACTTCACCTTAATTGTGGTTTGGTCATAAACCCCATGTGAGTAACCTTTGTGTCGATGGCAATGTTCTCATTGCCAAGAAAAAACGCACGCAATTGGATCCATAAACCATCAAAACAAATTTTTGCTGGTTGCTCTGCTGGCATGAAGCGTTACTGGTTGTATGACTCAAGGACAAATAAAATTACTTTGAGTCGTAATGTCAAATTTATATAAAACAATTTTGACCATAGGCAGCAGTTCAACGTTAGACACTATCAGTTCGCATACAATTTATTCAACATATAAAATAATGAAAGTGTTAGGGATGTTGGGCAAGAAGTTTCCAGTGCAGTCTGAGAAACACCAGTGAATGTTGAGGGTGATGTACCTACCAATAATGGTGTGAGAGACGTTGGGGAACCAAATTCTGAAAATTTAGATGATCGGAAAAATGCAGCATAATCTGAATTTTAATCTTTAAAAAATATGGTTCCTGGGAGCTTACATCATTGCCAAAAGGCAAAAATTCAGTTAGTTCTAAATGGGTATTTAAAATCAAGTTCTGGAGCAATAGTATTATTGACCTGTTCACGATTTTTTGCACGTTTTGCACCCGTTGTAGCCCAAACAAACAAACCAATAAAAAAGCCCGATGGCAACATAACTTCATTGACCTACTTCTTTAAAAACTGTTCTTGTAACTGCCAATTTACTAAATCTGGAGGTTCATCAACTTGATGTAAAGACTGCCTTTTTGAATGATGAACTTGGCAAAGATATTTATATGAAGCTGCCTGAGAGGTATAAGGATCCTAAACGTCCATATTTTGTCTACAAGATTAAAGAGAGTCTTTATGAACTGTTGAAATCATTCCATTGATGAATTTTTGAAATCTGGGTACAAAACTATGCTTGTCATATTACTTGTCGATGATGTTTTGTTAGCCAGTAATGACGTAACTGTTTTTGGAAGCTAAAGAGAAAGCACTAGGTCAACGGTTTGACTTATCTGACCAAAGGCAGGCTGAATTCTTACTTGGAATGTTTATTGTTCGTGATTGTAAATATAGCTTTATGCTTTTGCATCAGGAAAGTATGGAGAGGATGATTTTGAACGATTTGGAATGGTGGATTGCAATTCCATGGATAGTGAACCAAAAGTCAAACAGAGCTTTAAATTGATAAGACAGTAATGCTTAAATCTTTAGCTTCATTACCAATCACAGCTAGTATCAGGTAAGAATATTACTACGATGCTTCAGATAGTGCACTTTTGTCTATCCATTCCCACTTTCATCTCATTTAATCCAAGCTTGTTCTTCCCACCTTAAGTTCATGATTTCATTTTATGCTCTATTTATACTTGCAAACACATTTTTGTTTCTCTATTTTCTCTTTCTTTATTTCCTTTCTTGTTTATGATTGGCTAGTTTTGCTACATGTTTCGTATAAATAGGTTGCCATATGCATATACTTTCAGTTTCATACTCTGAGGAGTGTCAGATTAAAAAAGCTTTTAAGTATGATTTTAGCACAATTTCGCAAATTTTCAAGGCGATTTTCAAGTTTTGTACCGCAAAACGATTGTTCAAACACATTTTTCCCTTCTCTCAACAGACTCCATGATAAACTTGACAGCATCTTTCCAAGGTATCATCTAGGCTAATATCTTATAGGGCCTCTAAATGTCTAAATTCACTGCCTTTTTTCACTGCTTTGCACAATTTGACAACACTGAGTTTTTGAAGATGCATTATTAGTAATCTGTATTTCAGACACCTTGTTGGAGGAGCCTAACTCGTTGAATAAACAGGAACATTAGTATACGTAAAATACCTGGTTCTATTCCAGGTATTGCTGATATCGTAGTATAGGAACTACTGCTTTAAAGTTAAATGGGATCTAGGCATTCCCTACCGAAAAGTAGGAGTTTAAAAGACACAGTCATAAGACTAAACCGTTCAGCACTGATAAGAAACTCTTGTCGTTGCCCATGAGAAAAACAGACCAAATCAAAATTCAGTCAAGTTCTTATGTCGTATTCTTCAGAAGTATTGATATAAATGGTACAGGTCTAGACAGTCCTAAGACTGTCATACCAAGTGCTATAGGTACTAACAATTTGTCAGGTGTAGATTAAAAAAGCAAGTTCCTCATATTAAATCCTTGGTGGATTCTTCGTAACTAAGTCTTCTGAACTATACATTAAGAGTGCGTTTTACAAATATTATTTTGAACAGTCGCGTGCAGTCTTTCCGTCTTTAGTAGAAATAATCATACCTGTTTTATAATCGTGATGTATTATTATCTTTGCGGTATTTATCTAATTGATATAATGTTTCCTAATCTACCTAAATATTGCTCGTGTTGGATAGGCAAAAGTAAACATATTTTTTCACTACGTGTGTTACATAACACTGACCAGGGAAATAATTGCCATACAAATTTTGAAACTACAAGACATTGTAATTTACAAATATGTGGAATTTTATCTTGTTGCCATGTGTTTGATTACCCATATTAACACTTTATCTATGTGCATAAAAAATGCGTATATCGGTAAATAATTTATCAATGTTCTTTCCATAGGAAAGACGAACTTCCATAAGTTTGTTCTCATACGATACGTAAAACCCTTTCCTGCAAGAGAGGAAAGTAGCCTTAAAGCTGTCCACCGAAAACTATTAACACAACCCAATTCTATGGGAAAGAATCACATTTTCTTTCTGAAGACTAATCATGGTTCCATATAAAGTCCTTATTTACAGTACGAAATGTTTATAAATAACGTGTTTTCTTCTGAATCTTTGCCTACAAGTTAATCTCTTATAGTAGTCCTTTCAACTTTCTTTTTTTGTTAGCTATATACGACTTCTTACGATCATCCTGAATAACGCCGGCAAACTTGTTTCTTGGTCTTACCAATTTTGATTTCTTGGTCTCTTCCACAATACTCAGCTCAATTTCCTTTTGCTTTAAAGTGGTCTGATGAGGGTGTAGTGATTTTGCTATAGATGCCTTTTTAAATGCTACATCATCATCACTGACACTTGACGTTCCTTTGTCATCGTTGTCTCCTGCTGCAGCTTTGGTAAATGAGATATTTTGTGCTCCTTGAACAACTTCCTTTTTATTTTGCCCGTTGAAACTTGTTTTGCTTGTTTGTATTATTGTTTTCCTTAATCCAAACCCAGGATGTGTTGTTTGTTCCTTTTTTAACTCTTCCAGTTCCTCAAGGTCATTTTTTAGATCATCGTCATCTTCGTCAGATGGACTCAATTCTTCTTCATTTAAGACAACGTCTGTATGGACACTGTCCTCTTTCTTCTTTTTTGTACTAAACATAGCATTTATCTTTGCTTTGGTGTTTACCTTGATCATAGGAGGGGCTCTAGGTCTTACTGTTTTGGCCACACCTTTTATTGCTTGGCGATGGCGATGGTTTGGCTTTGATGATGGTCGTAGTTTCGCTTTACCCATCTCCCGCGAAAGTGTAGTTCCAATAGAGGAGTAAGGATCCTTACCGTCATACGAATCATCGGTGTCGGTAGAGTTGATCCTACTCTTTTTCAAAGACCCCTGTGACAATGGCTCCTCTGTAACCTTCTGAGAATCTGCGCTACCATTGTAAGTAACATTTGTTGATGGTACAGAGGAATTTTTACCTACGTTTGTTATGTTGCCACCAACAGCAGCTGATGAATTCATTTGAGTTGTGTTCTGCCCTGGCGCTGTTTTGTTTCCTACATTTGTGTTGTTGGATGCTGAGTCTCTGCTTGCCTGATAATCAAAATCGTCCTCTATTTTATCGTCAACAGTCTCACTCATTCCCGTTAAAAAGATGCTTCCTTTAACTTGGTCTATGTCTATTTTTCTTTTAACACCCTCATTTAATGCCTGAGAACTTGAATTGCTCTGAGTACTAACAGATTGATTCACCGTGGTCTCGTTGGTCGTAGATTTTATCAATGGTGCTCCTACGGTGGTCATATTATGTACTGGCTCAGGACTACTTGTATTAGTATTAGTAGTTTTCTCTACCGTGGTAGACTGCGTTGTGTTATTTGATGATGCTGTTGTCGTGTTGTTAGTCACATTGACCACTGCTTGTCTAGCGATGCCGGTGATGGTGAAAGGGTCAGGTGAAAGACCATCGTCGAGTAACTTTTTATCTTCATTCACACTAAAGTCACGCAATGCTTCCATAATTGCTGCTGGTACATCCTCACTGCGTACTTTATCAATGTCTTCTTGATCAAATAATTTACGAGGAGAGGCGGAGCTAGTGTTCTGTTGGCTTATATCCGCAGGTTTGTTATCGTTCATGGCAACATCTGATGCATATGACTTTCCTGTCTTATTTGTGTCCTCAGTGGACCCAAGAGATCCGAAACTCTGCGTGTTAGTGCTTTGCGTATCGCTAGAGCCCTGAGAAAGGTCGCCATAATAAGATTTATCTCGATTGTCGATTTCATCATTATATACACCAAGAGTCTGATCACCAGTAGTAGAATAAGGAGATAAGTTTCCTATTCCCATCGCTACTGTGACACCACGTTCGTCCTTACGTATATTTGCTAGATGAGAAGAAGAAATAACACTCAAACTTGGCATGCCATGCAAATTTAAGCACAAATAAAATAAACTAGTTATTGATATTTATCGAAGTAAATACATGTTATTTGTCTTGTATTCCCCTTTTCTAGTTATTCAACGTGAAGAAAAAACCTGCTCTTAACATTCACATTGGTACAAAACTTCAAGACCTTTGCACACCGGAGACAAAGGTGATTGGGCTGTTCTCATTAATTGTCATTAGCAAAGACTCTGCATTGCAAATTAACTTTTGGCAACGAATCTTACATCTTTGAATCATTTGCACCAACTTCATGTTTGTCCTTTTGAATATGAAACCATCCGGTAAACATCCTCCTCAAAATGCAAACATAAATTTATCTTACTAATACGTAAAGCTGTCAGCTCGATCCCTTGTTTTATGTTTAGTTGTCCCTTTTAAGAGTGGTGCATTACTGTTTTGGCATAAGCCTTCGTCAATGTACACGCATATATTTATATAGATATCAGAGAACAAACCAATTAAGATCGTCAAGAATATGTTTGTTCCTATCAAGTTCAGGGGATGTGTGTGGGGATGGGGTGTAACCTTTTTGGACTCGGTTAAGGCCACTTTTATGACATAACGGTACTTATTCTTCCACCGTCTTCATTCAACCGTCAGTCCGAACTTGTCTACTTTAAAAGTATGTACAGGTCACTTTACACAGGAATGTTAAGATGACAGTACGCGGGGAAAATTTAAACCGCAATAATATTACATGAGTGATAATCTACCAACTGTTCCACTTATGCTATTTAATGTGCGCGAGAGTAAACTTAAGGAAGGAGAAAATTTACTGTAAATATTCATGAAAGGTTAATTGTGTAGTATGTAATAATGGACCTTCTTTATTAATGCTGAAATAAGGTTTTATAAGCAATCAGTGCTTTTTAGGATAAGTCCCCTTTTAGATGCAAAGATTCATATGTAATCTTTTAAAACTTCACCTTTCATTCGGGTACAATGTAATCAAGTGTCTTGGAACGTCAAAAGACAATTTTTCCTGTTACCTTGTGATATTATTCCATGGTATAGTTAAATTAAAGCCTACCCATCCGTGGTTATTAATCCTGTCATGTTCTATTGTCATTTCAGAAGTTCTTACCTATCTGTAATCCGATTTTGTCACCAATGGTATCAATTTGGTTAATGTCGTTCTTCTCATGAATAAAAACGTTCTGCGGTTCACTTGTGCTGGCGACCAATTCCAAATCACTTCGAGCATACTAATCGGATAGAAAATTTAGGATTCAGTGTCATGTGAATTATTAGAGAAACATCAGGATAACATCACCTATTTTTGAATAAACATAAATGAATTTCGAGAAATATATGTATTGATAAATCAATATATGTTAATTTTAATACATACTCTTAAAATGGGTGATACACACACGTGTTTTAGCTCGTATCCGAATGAAACTATAATTTTTCTTTGTAAACATTGTATTCTATTTCTCTACCATACTGAAAATTATATAACAGATACAATAAAGGTTTGAACAAGTCTAACGTGGTGACATGTGGTTCAGCAAATAAATATGTTGTTTTTAGTAAAATTGACGTCTATGAAGGTTTCGTCTGGCACTGATCATATAGATTTGTCTGAATACAGTAACAGACAACATAGAAAAATTTGTAGTGTAAGGTAGGATCGAAAATAAATCATAAAGAAAGCATCGAGCCAAGGATAGGGCGAGAAAAGAAAAAGAGAAAATGCGCAAAGAAATGAAAAAACAAGAAGAAAAAGTAAGATGATAAGATAACCGCCAGAAGCGAACTAATGGAACAACAGGAGTGGAAACACAAACTCCTTCTGTCAACAAAGGCTAAATCTATGCTCCCTAATGTAAACCGCCTCCAAAACACCAAGATGAAATCATGACACTGATTTCGCAATAACCAAAAAATGGCGTTCACTCTGTCGTTTGGCGTAGGATTGGCTATTAATAAGATGCTTCCCTATATCAGAGTCACATTCCTTAGGCAAGGGACAAGACTTAAAAAAGGTAGGGTTGCTGGCGAACACTTAACGCAATCCTGTTGAGACAAAGTTGTCGTATCTTGCTTCACAGTCAACAAGCATTCTCTGGCTAAAACAGCTAAACGACGTGCCGTATCCTTGAAATCAACTTTGAATATGTAGCTTTAGAGTCAACTTAGATAGAGTGCTTCATACTCAAGTTACTATTAGATGATAATATGTTGACCATTAGCCAGATCTGCGCGGATGTGTCTAGGTACGTGCTGCTTGATTCGGTCAAACAACCTTTGGGAAGGTTGGCCTACGTACCTGGCTGCACACTAAGAATATTTAAGTTGTAACAATACTGTCTCTATGCAGCTGAAACAAACCGTCCACGAACTTTCTAACTATCTCGTGTTGATCATGTCCCAGAGTGAGAGAAACGAAACGCAAAACCAATCTATGGATTTTGAGAGGTTTTGCCTCATCGATTTTGGAAGGAACCAATAGTAATACATATAAAACAGAATAGTTAAATATAATTCCGCAAATCTGATCAAGTCCGTTTTCATATCCTTATTTATACTCATATTGCAATCATTGCTTTTCCATTCTTATAGGCATAGATATAAAACCTGTACAACAAACAAGAGCTATGAATTTTATTGTACCTGATTTCCAAATCCCACGGCATGGACAATTGTTCCAACATCTCTTAACGTCTTCCCTGCTTTCCTAATTTCATCTTTTTTATTCATCTTACTGTCTGTTATAAACACAGTAATATTAATCCAACCATGATGACCAGTCTTCAGAAAAGTGTCTGCGATAATAAACACGAAAACAAATGCAATAAATGTTAGGGTCTACAATTTCATTATACCAACCAAGAGACAGATTTATAGGAGATGAGTCTATGGACACCAAATTTTGAAATAATTTGCCACGAAATTTGTACAGGATCTAAACAGAAAAAATTTTAATGTATTCACGTATCTTGCTCAAGATACATGATAAGAAATTTATCTGAACGGGGAATATCCCAAGTCTCCAAGTAGTTTAATAGGGAGGGGAGCGTTTGTTACATAGTTTTATTACATTCTCGATGCAAAAGTATCTTGCTACAAAATCGAGGGTTCCCGCGAAACAGCATGGTTTTTTCGTTTAATGATACATCGCCATATACTGGAGGGCAAAGGTAGCATTCATTCAAAAAATAAATATTACTTAGCCTTTTTTTTAGTTTCAAGCTAATTATTTTGAAATATGGTGTCACTAACCCATAAATCGACTTCTGCTGTTGTAATCGATTCGTCTGGATGTGTTTCAAGGCCTCTTTTAATAAACATGTAACCCCTGATTTGACTTGACTAGTTCCATATTTTGTATCTCTGGGAAGCAGAACTTTGTATGGCAAGGACATGGTGTTGAGGATGTCTGCAACAAATCTTCCATTACGAAAACAAGTATAATTTTCGGCAAAGACAAATAAACTTACCTCGCGCACTTACAAGTCCTTTTTCAAAGTTCCTCCCATCCCCTGGACACGTTAGTTGATCTATGGCTTTTATTAAGTCCTCTCTACTCTCTTTCCTTAAATAAAATGTGATTCAAATTAGAACTCGTAGCAAGGAATATAGGACTTTCAGTTCCAATCATTTGTCCTTTGTTTTAAAGAAAGATTTTCAATAAAGATCTAGCCATAATTTATGGTGTTAACTTGTTAAAGAGCTGGCAATTTTCTTTGTCATTAATTAATCAACGCTTAATCATCCACTTATCTACTTGTATATAAAAAATTTTTTTTATCATAACTATTCTCGCGTCTTGTAGACATACATATAATAATTCCCATAATTTCAAAGTTATTCGTAATAGCTATCAAGTATAAATCCACCTTGTTGTAAAGATTCTTTCAACAAGCTTATTTAGGTTTAAAAATATTTTTCTATGGCTACATGTGACAATTGTAGACTGTAAATTCCCATTTTGTTATCAAGGGAATGGGATAGTTATATTGTAAACTGTTAAAATAGTCAACCGACAGTATCAAGGATCATTGAACTGTTGCACAGCAGGAGACGTACCCTTCCTGTCCCCAAATGTTAAATATCACACCTTTCCTTGTCTTATAGTATATTCTTTGAAAAATTAACAAATATATTGTTCGTTATAACTTAAAGATGAAAAACCTCTAGCATTAAGTATCTTTTCAGATTTACCCGTTCAAGTCCCATTTAACTTCGGCCTCTTTTGCTGTTGTTATAACAGAAACGTGATCACCATACTTTGCAATCTCCAATCCTTGAATTGTCCTCTTCATCAATGATTTGATATTTGCAAGACGTGGTGTTCCTGTGTCGCCACAATCCACCACAAAGACAACATCAACTGTGGAAATTAAAGGAAGGTGTTATCTATAACATGCGCAGGGTGAAAAAGTAATATTGAATACAGAGATGCGAATTTGACATCTTTTCCAGGAAAGCGTTAGTTGGTAAAATACACATTACGTTTATAAAAAGTCTAGAATTAACACATTATTCAATCTTTCTAAGGAGTCCTCTGACTCGGGGCTCAGAATTGCTTGCTCACAAAAGTGGACGGTTAGGAAATGATGAAATAAGTCAAAATGTTCAATAGATTGCGCACAGACAAGTACAAGGTTTCTTTGCTGTCTGTTTTATCTACAGCAGTATTATAACCACACCGATACCTGATCCAAAGTCCACGAAGAGAAAAAAGGAGGGTTTGAACGAAAATGGAGAAACCACATGTCCAAGGGATGACAGCGGTCCATCAAGTATCATGTCCTCTTTAAACGTAATATGTGGGGTAATTATGAAGCAAATTACCATCAAACTATTTGCAGCAGACGTCTGCCTACCGCAAGATGTTTCTAGAAATCTGGAGCTGAGCAATATCAGTCTTCTGAAGGACGATACAGGTACTTTGAATTTTTCCCAGAAATTAGCTACATTTCTTAGTTTCCCATTAGAGCGAGTTTTTAGGTGTATATGATCAGCTAGAGGTGACTTCCAACAAGTGTGAATTGAAATTGAAAATAGAAGCTGCAAGACATCCCTGTTTTACGCCACTACGGAATCTCAAGGGCCTTTGCTTAACTTCCCTCCAACTTGATATCGCGTTTTGTACTCTCTCGAGAAGATGGAATCAAACGTGTTCACTTTGATACGTTACAAAATGTAGAAATTTCCTCTCCTTTTATATTACAAGGCTAATTTTGGTGTTAGTAGCTCAATCCTACTGAGTCCATGGACTTTGTACAATTCCATTAGATTTGTTCAAATTCACTGCGAGACGATCATATTCTATGACTTTTGGGTTAATGCCATTGCACATCAACCTATTTGCCCTATCAATATATTCTGATGTCAAACGCACATAGAATGCCTCCATGCAAGAATAATTTCATTGTAAGATAACAACATCTTACCTTTGCAACTTACATACGGGATATTTGAAACCAATGGGTCCAACTGTGAGTACTCAACTGTAAATTGATGGTGATTGTCATCATCGGTTGCCAAAGTCTTAAGTTGTTGATCATCTGGTTTCCCTTTGACACCTTATCAAAAGAATAAGTTTACTGACATATAATCACACAACAAGTAACATAAAACACTAAGCTAGTAAAAGTAATCACAGATACATCAGAAAAGATAAAATAGTATACGTAAATCAACGTTCTTTCCCATACCATTTTTGGTGCACATCTCCGTTTAGGGCACCCAGTTGTGCAAGCATATTGAATGCTACGGCAGAAGAATGACCCACTCATAGCACCGTGCGTTTAACTTTCATTACTATCCCGTAAATGCTGAGTGCTAAGCAGGGAAGCATTGTGTACCATTTTTAAGTGTTTGGTATGTCGTGGTCGTGGATTCGAACCCACAAACGTCTGCACGCAAAGCGAGCACGCTACACTTACCCACTGCTGCGGTATGTAAATAGTAATAGTACAAATAGTAATGCCTACTTTTCGAAGAGATCGGATTCTATATACACAACAAATCATTTTAAAAACCGACAGTGCTTCAGACTGTAATCTTTTGCATACAATTGATCCACTTTTTCTATACGGATTCTGCTTTTCTTTGAAAAATTGAAGGTATACCGTGGCAAAGACACGTTTTGTCTCACGTTCCAAAAGCATAGTGAAATGGCCTACAAGTTAATATTATGCTCAATTTAGGATCACAGATTCATAACACGCTTATAGATCACATGCTTGGGGATATTGCGCCCATATTCGAGAGAAACTATTAAGTATTTTATTACAAAATTTTATCTTCATTTATAAAGTCCGATTATATTTACCTCTCCCAACTTCAAAGCAAGCGTATTCTATGGATTTATAGATATGTCAGAGAGCATGTAAAAATTAAGGTCTTTTCAGTGCTTTCACAGAAAAATCAAATTCAAATTTTGTTGTTATTATTTACTAGGACTTGTAGATTAGGTGGAGTACTGTACTGATTGATTAGAGGTCCATGTACTTCTATCATGTTGTCTACATCAGTATTGAGTAGTACAGGGAAAGTAGCCATGCATATTTAGGTATTTCTACAGCTTATTATACCATGAACCATACAACTACTCAACTAGTACTTACTATTTGGAAGTATAAACGAGGTAGTGTTATTATTTTAGCATAAAGTCATTATTTAAAGTTTGGTCAGAGCAGCAGCCAAACAAGACTTTAATGGCAACCGCGGCAGAGGTAGACCGCCCATGAGATGGCATGACCAAGTGAGGAAGGACACTGGGCTGCCGTTGGCCACAGCATTCCGAAAAGCGCAGGACCGAGCCAAGTGGTGCAGGGTTGTGGAGGCAGCAAGGGGCCTGAGAGCCTAGGCATATGATGATGATAACGAAAGTCATTATAAACGCGATTTTCTACTTGTGTTAAAAAGGTGTAGACAAAATTATGAAACAAAAGCACGAAACTGTTGTGAACGTCACAAAAATTATGTCACGTTCCAATGGGTTTACATTTAAAATTGCCATGAAAATTTAAGGAAACTAACAGATTGTCATAAAAGAATAGGATTGATTCAGTACAGTGTCATGGGTTGATATGTAGATTTCATTTAAAAATGTGTTGCAAATAAGGGTATGTTAGGTAGGAAGCTCACAGTGAATCATGTGACATACAAACCCAATCTTAATGTGACTTAACAAAAGTGAAGATGTTGTAAAAGATTGTAAATTCCATCAGTAAGCACATATTTCGTAAAGACGTTTTGAAATCTTACACATACCAATCGCAAAGATGTTGACTGTACTGTCACGAAGCTCCTGTGCTCTTTCGGCAAATGCCTGTGATGCCTGTCCATCAGTAAGGACTATCAATACTTTCCAGACATCCTCACGACCGGTAGCTTCAAACAAGTCATTTTTTGTCACAGTCAGTCCTCGATCTAAGGACCTTCCTGAGGCACCCTCTTTCCACTTGTTTTTCACTGCTTCCAGACCTTGTAAAACACCAGTGTTGTCTTTGTAACTGAAAAAGAATTGAAAAATACAAAAGTATGTTATGGTGTTTTGCTATCAGCAACAAAATTGTATCCTGCGTGCATTTAAGTGCTTGAACCGATGCAAAATTGCCATCGGACAACGATTTTAATATTTTGTCTTCAGCAAACTGTTTCTTAAATATACAAGCCAGACAAATTTGAGGATTGTTGAGTCTTTAAATTATCCAATCTGGATCGTTATCACCAAAATCTCTTTGGTTGATACTCTAAATTATTCATTGTTGCTGATTAAGTTGGTAGCTTAGTAATAGGAATAGTGTTCACCATCAACTCCTTTTCATATGAGGCTCTGACGATTATGCCTCAAGTTCACTTTTCTTACTGCATTTATTCTTACGAACCTATTATAATGGCTGGCCACTCGATATCGAGGATACCTTTCTATTCATGTGGCTAGCAACCGTGACTATTGCGCAATCACTCATCATTGTCCGCAGAGCCAACCTGACCACAACCTCAGCGAGTGCAGAACTAATTTGCAGTTCTTGAACATAAGTGACTAAACTTGTGTGAACAATTTGTTGTAAAGACTGGACATTCATAATCTCAACCACGATGTTTTATGGTATCGTGCTAGCTCTGCCATCTGACGGCTTCTTAACAGTGTCGTTCAGAAGTGGAACCGGGCCACCGGGTCATTCGGGTCACTTTTTCCAACCGAGTCACCGGGTCAAAAGCCCGACCGGGTCACAAGCCCGACCGAGTCACCGGTCACTACATGGTGACACTGTCCCACCTCTAATGTCGTCGTACCCAAGTTCCCTTACATAGCTTGAGTGGACCCATGGCATATGGTTTTCAGGCACTTACCAAAGGTGCCTCGAGGTGGTTACGAACCCAGAACCTCCTGATCAGAGCGCAAGCACTCTAACCACTCTGACACTCACCCACAACAAACATAATAATGAGCTTGCAAGTAACATTAAAACAAATTTCTTGAACATTTGCCGTGATTACTATTCATCTATTGTAAATATCAATGCATAAACAATTATCCAAAGACCAATGTAATCCTTAAAAAACGAAATATAAATATACATATTTTGTGATTATTGAGCTTTGACTATAAAAGCTCAAGAGGGTTGATGACTGCTTGTTTTTTACAATATTGTATAATTGGCTACGACGAATGTTCACTGACCCAGTTTTTATATTCAATGAAACAAGACTTACGCATCAAAATTAAACTCGATCTCTGCTTGATCGCGATACATGGCTGCACCCACTCTGGTTCCTTCTTCGGCGACCCTGAAGCGACCAACCACTTCTTTAGCAAAGTCTACCAGTTTATCAAAATGATCTTTCTTATCCACAGCGGAATCAAAGAGGAAAGCTAAATCAATGCGAACTCCACAGCCTAAGGAATAAAAAAATGCATAAAACTATACCAATGATACAATGATGATGTACTTATTATGATGAATAACAAAAATCAATAAATATTGCCGGCATGCGAAAAACTATACTCGAAATATATTCGGGATTTACAGCTGAAAGGGGAAATTTCCTTGTGAACAAATTTGAGGAAACTTTGGGGAAAATATCAGCATTTCAAAAAAGAAGATTTTAATTATATATCAGATTATTCCTTAAGAATGGAAATTATAATGTTTTCAACCCGTTTTAGAGATGCAACCTTTCATTATTCAGCAATGAAATTAATTTTAAGTTTGCGAAAAATTATTTTTGAAGCAATATCATCGGACAGTGTACATTAATATTGATAGTTATAGAAAATTCTAATTTAGACGTTTTTAAGCTTGTGTGACCGTAGGGACTCCTATGATTGCTCACGTAGGTGGACTGGAAGAACACTCCCGAGATTAAAGAGAATATATTGTTTTACTTTTGGCGCTGGAATTGTCAGCGCATGTCAACCGTGGTTGCTTTGGTTAGAGGCGTCAATTTTTAACCAGAGGGTTTTCAGACCCAGCTATAGGTGGTGCCAGGAATGGCTTCTGCCGTTAATTGACTCGTACCACAATAAAGACTTGAGGTACCGTCAAAGCCGCGAACGACGGGGAAAACCAATGTAAAAACTAACCAAAAATTGGAATTGTCAGAGCCATAATATATTGTTAAGTAGACAAAAGGATACCAGTAATGCTATATCGATCAGGTGATTGCATTGAAAGTGTATTATTTAAATGGATATAAAGTGGAGTATTAGTGCATTTTTTATATTCTGTTATCCTTTCAAGCATCAGGATAATAATGACAATGGTAGGAATGGTAGGAATAAAAATGCAATACTTTTATTTGCAACTCTCCGGGTGAAAATTACAGAAATCATATAACTTTAGATATTACTGAGCATAGCTGTGTAGTATCTCGGATAGCTAAGGGTTCAAGTTTGCGACCCTGCATTCAATGACCTTAGATTCGATGACATTTCCAAAGCTCAATGACCTGAAATACCACAACAAGGTATTTTACACTAAATAAGAGATGGGTTTTCTCTTTTCTGTAAATAGATCCTTGATGAATGACTATGTGTGACCCCATCAAAAGATAGGACTCGCAGAGGGGTGGGGGTGAACCACTAAAATTTGCAATAAATCACGGTTTGGTGAAACCAGCTGCAATTTGATTCAAGAAGTACAACAATTTAAGCTTTGCATAAATAACAGATATTTGCCTTTGTAACTATTTATGCAAGCACTTAGTAATAATCCATTTAGAATTTGATGCTAACGTGATTTTTAATCATAAAAGTCCATAATAGAATGAATCAGGTAATTGTACCTTTGTACGCTGCATCGAGAAGAAATGATACCGCGGAGGTAGTTCGTTGGGACGTCGTGTTAGTTATAAACATCTAACTCGTTGAAAGTCTACTGAAGTCGAGAAATGTTTCAGCCTTTATCTTTTAGCTCTGTAAGCTATTTAAGATGCTAGAAATTGTTAGCTTTTGCTTAATTTCTTCGTCCTTTTTAAAGCAGAGGCTTTCTAAACGGGTAAGCAGGTAAATTTATAAGTAGATTTTGCGATTCTTGGTAACTAACAAAATATGGTTATACAATTCAGGATCCAAAATAATGCCAAAATATGCATTGGTTTTTCTTTGTAGTCCATGAAAAATTTTTGCCTCGAGTTCATATAGTTTTCTAAGAAATCTTCCCGAGAAAACTGATTTCTTCCGTGGCTTTGAGCTGTGCTGAAGTCTTACATCACTTACCCCCGCCTCCGATGCTTCCACGCTCTGCGTCTCCTATTGCACCACCTCCACCAACTCCACCACCTCCACCACCACCACCTCCAACCCCTTTATTGTCACTTGCCCCACTCCAGTTGTTCCAGCTTCCCCATATCGAGGCCCAACCGTTCTTGTTATAGCCTAATTCTTTGAGGTAATCTTCGTCCCAACCCAGTTGGCTGGCTTGGCTCTGCGACAAGGCGTTGCCAATGAACGGAAAAGACAGGGAATGATCATGGTCATGAAGTTCACCAAAAAATAAACCATGAGGAACTACAGAGGAAGAGCGCTGTTCCATTCCTGTTGCCACGGGTATAGGAACTATTGTGACGGGAACATGTCCATGATCCGTGGCCGATTCAATATTAAAATTATGTCGTAGACGGGGGGCAAAATCGTTATAGTGCTCCTCATCATCATAATGATTTGTTTCCAGGCCAACGTGAGGTTCATATGTGGCATGGGGACTATAAAGATAGGGTAGGGTTGAGTCAACATAGCCATGTGAGTGTGAATCAAGAAACCCTCGCGAATGTTGTTGAAAATGCGGGTTTTTGTAATTGAAACTCGAATGGCGAGAATTGTGATATATAGAAGCAATGTCATGAGATGAAGATCGATCGTCGTGGTTGTAACCACGATGGTCAGGAATTGAATCATGAAAAAAGGAGGTTGGTTCATTCAGGGTGTCATAACTATAAAGTGGCATGCTTCTATAGGGTCCAGTTTCCTGAACGGAAGATTCCGTCATTGCATTTGACAATGCCTCATCTTTATACGTCATTGCTAAGAAAAAAAGAGAGTTATTTGTTAGCTGTTAGTAGTAGATAACCTCGGAAGGACAATGAAAATACGTCTTGAAGGAAGAATTAACTATTCAACGCTAAGAATCACATGTTAAGCATTTGCTTTGCTTCTGCGTTAATGTTATCAAGTATCCCTCGGTTTATCCCAGTAGATCCAACAGTGAATAATTAAACACAATACAATGCGCCCTCCACTTTTAAAAAAGATAGTTGCTACCAATAGTTTAGTTTACGAGGTTTGGTCACAATTCAATTCCTTAAAACTCCTTTTTGGCCCGGCTATGATGTAAAAAATCAACATTTTACGAGGCCTTAGTTACGTAAGCAACTCGGTAATCATTATTTTTCTTAGGTCCATCCTTGCCCGGAATGTTTATACCTTTTCAGGGCCCTTCTTTTGGGCTTGAAAACCTCCTGCTGTTTTGGTAGTTTAAGTTGTACAGTGGCTTACACACGGATAACAGTGGCTACCGTTCTGCTTGTTTGCCAGCCTTCCTGGAGTGAGGAGATGTTGACTCATGCATCTATCTTGTAATACTTTAAGTGTAGCTTTGTTTTCGTCGACATTACTTCATTGCCAGTTGTACACAACGTATAGATTGATTATCTGGAACACAAAAGTTCGCATTTTCAAGTGTCAACTAAAAGCTACATCCGATACAGATTTTTTAATTTGCTTCCAATGAAGGACATGTTTTGGGTTTAGTTTGCTATATATACAATTGCAGTCAATTACGTACTTTATGTGCATGGACGGAATTGACATCGAATATTTTGAAAAGTTTAAAAACAACTTCCACTGCGACTGGGTCAACATCAGATATCATTTTAAAATGTTGATAGCAAGACCTATTTATTTAAACAGTATGTTGTTTTTTTCTGTATTTTTGCTTTTACTAACCATGTAATATTTTTATATCTTTCAACATATTTTAATTAAGTTTGGTTCCTTATAATTGTAAGGCGCTTATAAGTGCTTTCATTATTATATACTATTATTATCCATTATTATTATCATCACAAGCGTAATCAAGAAAAATTACCGCTGCTAGTACTGGAACATCTGATGGTTTTCACCTAAAATTAATTAGACGTTTTTCAGTAAACTGAGCAATTTTACTCAATATTTATTTCAAATATTTCTTTAATAATTCTTTAGTATAATATTTTCAGTGAAGATTTTGACAAAAAGGCTAAAGTACAAACTTTAAAGTATTCAAAAGCCTTGGAATTTTTTTAGTTGTTTATATCTTGACATTTCGTTTGAAGAAAATGTTTATCGGCTATGTCTAATCTAAAGGTCTTGCGACAGGGCAAAAGTTAGATGACAGTTTGGTTTCCAATCCAAAAGGCATGCCAAGACACAATTTTCACCTTCGTCATATCTCACTCCCACGTCAGTACAATATCGTAAAGTTTTCAAGATATGTTTTCTGTTCTTCGTGTCAATCTTAAATGATGCTATAGATTTGGGTATCCTAATGAAATGACAAATTTTGGCCCTGTCAAAAGCGCCAACGCTTTGTAATGTACATGCAAGAGACAGTCAGAGACTGCTGAACTTCTTCCAAGGAAAAATAATTCTAACACACAAAACAATACTCTACATCTCATACTTTGCTATATCTGGTATCATCGATTATGAAATCTTTCAGAATTTACCTCTAATATTGAATGTACAGCTTTCCAAAACTTATGGGCATCCCTGTTTTTCAAAAGAAAATTATATATTTCGCAATCCGGATAGAATCCGGAAGTAATTCCATGGAATATTAAAAAACTCATCCTGCTTCACTCAATCGGCTTCCATGTCATTTCTGTAACTATTGGCTCAGATATTGGGGACCAAATCACACCTCTGGTAAGACTGTGGTGAGAATCCGATCTTAAGAGACAGATGAACTAACAAACAGACTGAAACGAAAACAATACCTCCTTAGCGGAGGTGCCAATGCTTTTTAGGAAAAGAAACAATTTAGGCCGACGCTATTTTCTGTCTTCCTGATGGACGCGTTTCATAATCTTTCAGTATGACGCATGATGGTTGCTGCTAGTGTTCCAGATTCAAATTCTTGCAAAAATGTTTCACGGACAAGAAAATGTATTCAGTTTGTTTATAAATGAGCAGTTTACTATGTTGGAAATTATTGAATGAGGGAGCTAATCATCTGGTATACATACTATCGATGATCTAAAAGTGTCGATAATCTGAAAGTGTCGACAATCGGAAAGTATGAACGAGGAAATGTTAATCTAAAAGATTCTAAACTAATGATGCCAGAGGATATGTGAAATGTTAAATTCCGATTCATATTACATATCAGCACTGCAAGTACCAGCAATATTGGAGGCAGCAATATTGGAGGAGCCTGTTCTTTTTGACATCGGAATCATTACAAGCAATTGAAACTGATCAGTTAACACTGATAAATAATCAATTTTATGAAGAAATGGGGCAGAGTTAAGAAACCAACTTTCGTCGGGAAAAGAAGGGAACAAAATGTAACAATTTTGAAAATTTGTTAACAAATTATAGGTCTTGATAAACAATAAATCAATATGCAATGTCCTGATAAATACTATACATTGATTCACAAGTTACATATCACTTTTCGCGTTCTCGCATCTTGATTTACATGTGTAAACTGTGTTTCGAAGACAGTAATGATGTAATCTTTACCATGCACTCTGAATGTATTTGTATTCATGTCACCATTACAGCATCAGAATGGCAAGTATGATAAATGAAACGGCCGACATAGTCCAGATAATGACATGATTGATTTTTCTCCTCTCAGGTATGTCATTCTATTTCAAAAACACGTTTTAAAATGAAAGTGGCATATAATAGATTTCAGGTATAACCGATCTTAAAAATATGCTAGCACTGATGAAGACTGTGAGTTTGAAAACCTATAGTCACTTTTGCCGATAACGTAGACGACTTCAATGTTTTGTACTATTCATAGTGATTTTGATTAGAAGACTTAAATGTTTTCATTTACCATCCCAGGGAGATATCCATAGAAAATCGCCTTGAAAATTTGCGACATTGCGCTAAAATCATACTTAAAAGCTTTTTTCGTCTGACACTCCTCAGA
>JANTCA010016476.1:0-25273 GCA_024741275.1 Chironex yamaguchii | reverse complement strand
TTCCAGAAATATGGCTTCCAGCACTAGTAAAGGAAACACAACAAACACAACACAGCTATGGCGCCAATTCTCAGGACTCCTGTCTACATAACAAATTATCTGTCTGGTTGGTTTCAGTATGTTCAGTATGATGGAGTAAAATCTGATCATAAGCTAGTCAAGTATGGCATATCACAAAGCTTTATTCTTGGACTGTTGTTGTACAGATAAACGATCTCGTCCAAAGTGTGGAAAACTGTAACAATACTGTCACCTACATGTCACACAGCTGCACTAGCATCATTGAACAAACCTTAACATCAGGGATGAACAATGTCGCTAAATGGCTAAACAAGAACAGGCTCATCATCAGCTGCCACATAAGTATGGTAATTGAGTAAGTATGGGGCATAAACAAGTAAATGATAAATAATTATACTGGATTTGTGTAGGTAGGAAAAAGGTATGAGAATGAGTAGGCGAGTAATTTGGTTTTTATTGATTGAAATAATTGGAATGAAATAAAATGGTAGCCTCATTCAGTTGTAGATGTCAACATGTTAGTCAAATTTTGAATTCAATTAGGTTTAGGTATAGTTAGGTTGATTCCTACTTTTAATTCTTACATTTATTCTTACCATTGTTATCTGTGCTTTTCCTAGTTTTACTTGTTAAAAATCTTTGTCATTTTTTTGTAAAGTGTTTTCACCCACATTCTGTTAGTGCCAGTTTCATTATCAAAAGCTACTTTTCCAGCAGTAGTGTAAAAATTCTATGCGATGTATTTTATCATGAAACATGAGCAGTGTCACATTAAGAAGGGAAAGTCAAATAAAAATCCTTTTGGGGATGTGGGCAAAAATTTTACCCATGGTTACCCATACTTGTATGTATCATATCATATCCTTTAAGCATAAAAATACAGTACATCAGGAATAAATCAACCTTTCTCCTTAAAAACTTTTTGTTACATATATGTTTGGGATTTCCATTAAGTCCATATTGCCAAATGGTAGCTCACTGTTTTTAGAGATTTTTTCCGCTTTTGAAGTTTTAGAGTACAATATTATTAATAAAGTATAAGCCAACCACAAACTCTGGCCTGGATTCACGAAAGTCTAACTGATGTTTTAAGAAAATCTAAGGAGTTCGGTGAAAGGTCTGATCTTTGACTCTTCAATATGTTGCCAATAAGTCATGCAGCCAATATTTGGTAACAGCTAAACTGACTGTGACTACTAAGTCTCTTGAGCAAACAAAATGCCATTGAGAAAAGTACAGCCTATCTTGTTTCTGTGTTATGTGTGAGAATTTCTTGAGACTAACTCAGCTGTTGAAGGTATCAGGTTTCTTATATCTAAGACTTACTATCTATTAATTTTATGATATTTCAAGCATTTGTATTTATTGTCTTTTTTGGACACCAGTTCTCTAGTCCTTGCAAGACTATCCACCTAGTACAGTTGATTAATAGTAAAGTATCTCCCCACTCAATTTCTGTTTGATAGGACCTTTACACCCCTTTGCATTTCAAAATAGAAGATGAGATAAAACCATACAGGCATCAATCTGTGTATCTAGTTTGTTTTCTTATCTAGACTAATGACATCTTTACTTTTGAATCAGTGTCTCTATAAAGACTTTGCTTTTAGTTTTGTTGCTGTGAATTACTTATTATGTTGTTTACGGATCACTTATGGGATTCTCTTGAAATAATGCTAGTATCCTAGGATATTAAATTTCCATCTTTTGTGGAAAGGTGGAAGGGTTATCATTTTTTGTTATTATTATTGTGGTAGAAGTCTAAAGTTTCTAACTGACTTTTGTGTGAGATTTTGATTTCCAGAAGATCGTAAAACTAAAATTTTATTTCTGATTTCCTTTAGATTCTTTGACTGAATGGTTACATTTTCAGAGACCAACTAACGATTTTTGTTGCTTGGTGATATTTCTTATATAAATTACTTATACATATGTATTATCATTGAATTTGTCTTGTTAGCAAGTTCTTGTTTTATTTGTGTTCCTTGTAGACCATTGGTGCTGCATTTGGAGCAAAAAGTCTTACTGTTGATGGTCGGTCTGTAACACTTGGTATATGGGTAAGTTTTACTAGGAGTTATTTGCCTTAGCAAAATTTATTGCTGTTACTGCCCCATAGTACTACCACTAAGGGTGATGATCATGACATTGAAATGCAGGAATTCTTGTTCTTTATGAAATCATTGACGTTTACAACATGAAAGTATCCCTATGTCTTAATCACTTGTTTCTGGCTGTGTATGTCTACATCATTTTCACGTATTTCCACAGTTCAGTTTTCTCTTGTTTATTGACTATTGCATGCTAACATATCATGACTTTTTCTCAGCTTTTGTCAACAGTTATCTCAAACTGCAGGCACAAAGTTGTCTCTCAGATACAGTTTTTCCATGGACTCATTAGTACTCTCCTTACTTATTCTTGCGTCTCGTGGCAACTTTACTTTTGTGAAGAGAAGAACTGTTGATCACATTATATTAGAAGCCTTGGCACCCTGTGGTAACTATAGTCAACATGAAACCCTCTGGGCTTGAATGCGTTTTACCACAATATGCTGTTTGCTACTGCTGTTCTCTCTGTGAATTGGTATCCAGGTACTCATCATCCAGCTTTATGGCACACTGAGTTGTACAAAGCACTTTATTTGCAATGTGTCAAAGCACATATCATGTGATAATGCAAAAACGTGATTGCGGTAGACGAGCAGTCTGTACCATCTTGTGTGCTCTTCCCTTGCCTATTTATTGTAATATTTGGCTTAAGTTACTAATCTTGAGCACACTGTATTCCAATCCTCATAATTCACTGTACCCTCCATATACACTTTTTGTATCTTCCCTTGGCCTCCTGAAGGTGCATCTTACTGTCCTTGACATCAAAATTTATTTTGATAACGTATCTTCCTTCATCAATTAAAGATTGTTTTAATACATTTTGTTCATCAAGTCTAGACAATTTTTAGTTTGTACCTGCAAGGCTTTGTGACTGTTTGTATTTGTTTTTCTTTGTTCCTCTTACATGTTGTTATAGCATCTCTTATATAATATATATAATCTTGACATGCTTGAACAGCAAGAACCCTTATTGGTCGCAATGGACATTTTTTGTAATTTTACAGAAAAGTGATTTGCTGCATTTTTGCACCCTCTTTCCAGACAGTTCTCTCCCATCTTAATTTCTTACAGCTTCTAACACCCTTGTTTTATTCTTCAACTTCCCTCTTTGATGCAGTATTGCTGTAAATTACATCATATGCAAGCTGTGATGGAGTTCACCAAGGATGACTTGTACTGCACTGATTAGCTAATTATAAATGATAAAGGCATAATGCTGGCAATAGTTAAGGGTTAGATCAAGCAATATGGCATTTTCAGCAACATCAGCAGTATTTTTAAGTCATTGTTTTGATGTGCTAATTAATTAGATGGTTAGTTTAAAGTGATTATCAAACATTGTCTCTAACATTGCACTTTTGTATCATTGCAGGATACTGCTGGTTCAGAACGCTATGAAGCCATGAGTAAAATATATTATAGAGGAGCAAAAGCCGCTGTTGTCTGCTTTGGTAAGGTATTCTTTGATTTTGTTATTTTGGCAGACATGCTGTTTTACCTCATCGCAAAGTGTATCCAGATAAGTATTTTTATCTCAGTTACAAACATTTGACATCCATTAGATTGATTTCATGCTTCATGACTGTAAATAGAATATGAAAGTTTGCATAATGTTCAGGTGAAAGGGAGTAGATTCTCTTTCTGTATGTTTCAGATTTCTTTGCACAAATGGCCTGTACATACTAATATTTGAAAATTAAACAACAAAGATTGTACTTTAAATGATTATAAAAGTTGAATTAATAATTATTTGTGTCAATAGACAGACCCAATAACATAAGTGGATTATCAAAGTTAATGACTAAGATTTTGTCAACCTTTTCTACAAAATTATGTAGGTCAATAGGAAATTATAAGATTT
The DNA here is from genome assembly GCA_024741275.1 of Chironex yamaguchii. Taxonomy (NCBI): domain Eukaryota; kingdom Metazoa; phylum Cnidaria; class Cubozoa; order Chirodropida; family Chirodropidae; genus Chironex; species Chironex yamaguchii. Next base: position 21,277 of record JANTCA010016476.1, on the reverse strand, counting down.
GCAATCCTGAGGCCCTAGTTCAATGTTCTGTGGTCTTGTTCTTCTTCTCTCAGCCTGTCCTGCGACTGCTGTCAGGTAGCTTCCACATATGATTCCACTCTTGACGAACTTGTGCCACTTGCATCTATTTACTTCCTGCCTTTTGCTTGATATTACCTCTCTCATCTACGCTTTGGCCTTCCTCTCATTCTTTTCCCATCCCTCGGCATCCATTCCATTCTGGCCCATTTGTTAATGTCTGTCTGGGTGACATGCCCTGCCCATTGACCTTTTGCTTTTTCCGACTTCCAAACTATATCTTCCACCATTGTCTATATTTTCATTACTGATCTTATCTTTTATCACGGTTCCAAGCATTGCATCTTTTTATGCTTTGTCGGGCTACAGCCACTGTAGATGTTTCATTAGTGACCATGTTTCTGCTCCATATGTCATTGATGGTTATGTAACTATGCCCATGATCTTCTTCTTCAGACACATAGGTATCTTGTGATCTATTAAAAAGGAGCTGTGCGGACCAAATCGCTTCCAGCTTGCTGTTGTTCTTTCATCGATTTCTCTAGCCATCACGTTAGTACTCTTCAATGGTACAAAACTTAACAGAAACCATCAAAAAGTGTGAAAACAGCAAATGACAATGAAGGCCACAGAGTTTTGATACCAGCACTGAAACAGGAAGATGGGACTGTTACCGCTAACACAGAGAGGATTGTAAAGAGGTGTGCAGAGTTCTAGAAGAACTTGTACAAAGGTGCGGCCCAAAACTTCATAAGGATAGTATCGGAGAAAGCACCAACAATCCCAGATTGTGAAATCGAAAAGGCAGTGAATATTATAAAGAACAGCAAGGCACCAGGAGAAGATCAAATTGCGATGGAAATGCTGAGAGCAGGAGGAGAAATCGTTTGTGACAAACTAGAACAGTTATTTAACAAAGTGTTGACAGAAGAGAAGATACCAAAGGAGTGGAGAACGCCATTATTATAGCCGTTATCAAGAAGGGAGAAAAGAAGGACCTAGCAAACTATAGAGCCATCAGTTTGCTGTCCCCAAATTTACAAACTTTTCATGAAGAACTTGAAAAACCGACGAAACAGAACCCTGAATGAGCACCAAGCATCAGAACAAGCTGCATACCATAAAGGTCTGTCCACCATAGACAAACCGGCATTCAATTGTACAAATACTAGAGAAAACCAACGAGTATAATATACTCATCTACATGACATTGTAGACCATGAAAAAGCCTTTGACACTATTGAACACAAGGCAGTATTCAAGGCGCTAAAACAGCACGGGATCCAGGACAACTACATCAACCTCCTGAAAGAAACATATGATGGTGGCAAGGCACAAGGAAAAACCGATACAGTGAGCATGAATATCCGCCTTTTGAAGGGAGTGAGGCAAGGTGGCACACTATCACCAGTGGTATACACAGCGGTATTAGAAGAAACATTCAGCAGGATAGATTATGAGACTGGCATCAACATCAATGGAGAGCGCCTTAACAATTTGAGATTTGCAGATATTTTCTTACGGAAACTGAAGAGTTGAATAGAGTTGAATAGAGAGGGAAAGAACGATGGTATGATGATGAATAAAAGAAAGACGAAGATCACGTGCAATGAATTGGCAAGAAGAAAAAGAAAGAATGGAATCTCTATAGATAGTGAACAGCTCGAAGGGGTGGAGGAATACAAATACTTAGGAAGATTGCTCTGTGGTCGCAGTCATAATTGTGCTTATGTTCATTGCACGGGACCACCTTATTTTGTTACATCTAAATATTTCTGCTTTTTAAAATTATGATTATAAAAATTCAAATAAATAAGTTTATTACTAGCGTATATTTTTACATGTATGTTTTCTGATGAGTATTTAATATCCTGAACTGTAAACCCTAGACTATTATTCTAGGCTTCCTTTTGTTCGAGGTACTGTCCTTTGATGTGCTGCAAATTTTGCGGTAAATCGGCTTTTACATGGTGTAACTCATGTCTACCTATCAACAGCATTTCTTCAACAAAAAATTTAACTCTCGCTCATAAAAATTAGAATGCTTGGCTATTTCGCATTTACAGCATTTGAAAACTGTCTTCAGTAAAACTGACATCTATATAGCTTTTGGTCTGACACTGATCACATGGATTTGTCAGAACAGAGTAACAGAAAACGTAGCAGAATTTGTATTGTAAGGTAGGGTCGAAAATTGACCAATAAGAAAGCGAGAAAAGACCAAGAGAGAAGGCACAAAGGAAAAAAAGAACAAGAAAAAAGTAAGATGATAAGATAACCGACAATCAAACTAGTGAAACGACCAGAGGGGAACCACAAATTCCTTCTGTCGACACAAGCTAGGCTTACGGTCCCGAATGTAAACCGGCTCCAAAATACCAAGATAAAATTTTCACATTGCTTTAGCAGCCACCGTCGTCACTAGGTCGTCACTATACAGCTGGGCGCAGGATAGACCATGTAGAAGATGCTGTCCCATAGCAGAGTGCTATAGCTTAGTCATAGGGCAAGATGTACAAAGTTGCAGGGGTTGCTGGCGAACTCTGTTTGAACCTGTGCGAATGTGCCTTGGTACATGTTGCTTGATTCGGTCAATAAACCTTTGGGGAGTACGGCCTACGTACCTGGCTTCACACTGGCAAGAATATTCATAAACTATCATCCTTTTTTGTGTGGTAGGCAGTACATCCTTTTGAGGTAATCTACTATGGACGACATGCGAACTTACGGCAGTAAAACGCTCACAATGTACACCATTTACAATACAATTTACAATATTATCTTAACTTAGTAATAATGATGTTACCAGAAATATTGTACATCCGTCTGCTCACTTTTTCAGGATATGCATACAAGTAAAAACTTAGCTAAGCTGAAAGGTCTATAAAATCTACTAAAATTTATCTCATTTTTATAGAACATCTTAGGCCATTGAAACAAACTCTTGAATTATCCTATGAACACCTCTTCATGAGGAGGTCTTTGTCCTTCTGTCCATTAACAAAAAATTTGAGATCAAGCTTTTTCGTATCAGTTGTAGACCATAATTTGCTAAATGATACGAATTGAGAACACAAGTGTCAATGTTAGATTAGGAGACCAAACTTCAGTGTTAACAAAATCAACAAAATTTTCCATCAGGCAACAGGAAATTTTCCAGCGAGTAGCTTCTTTCCTGATTGGCTAGTAAATGTGTTATTAGTAAGAAAACTGTTTATTTGTTGTGCTTTTTGTTTATATGATAGATTTGACAGACTTGAGTAGTTGGGAACGAGCAAAATTTTGGATACAGGAGGTGAATGGACATGAAGAAGTATGTTATGGACTCGATTTTTCATACTTTTGGCCCATTGTTGTTTTTGGTGAAATATTTTGGTCATGCCTTCTGAATAGAAATGTAAAAGAAGTACCTTAATAATTCACAAAGTTCATGTGTTTATTCATTATAGGAAAGCCAGTACTTAAAAAGTTATCATGTTGTAGGTTTTGATAATAAAACATAAGCCATGAGCTTTGTCTCAGGTGACCGTCATGCAGTCTACTGAGATGTCGTTTTCGATGACAAAACAATTAGAAATGAATCTAGAGAGATAATAATCAGTCAGGGAATTTAAAATCTGTTTCATGTTGGCCTTTTTGGACGTGAAATTTCAATACTAATTGATGGATTTGTTATTTATATTTCTTGCATCATTTTGCCGATATTTTACTTTTCTAACTGATATTGTACTGTTATGTTGCTGATAAAATCTTCTGTGTAAAGTAATTGTATTTGGGATTTAGTATTCAAAATTTTAGGTTTTCAATATCTCGACTAGCTATTGATTGGAATAGACTTTCATCGTTCAGATGATTAGTGTAATAGACATGGGTGCACAATGAGGCATTGTTTTTACCCATTAGGTTACTTTTGTTTGCAGAAATAGTGTTACTAGAAACGACGTCATTGTTTTATTTTTTGTGCCTCGGAATAGAATTCAGTCATAGCTCTTTTACTTTTGACGTTATATTGTACCTTCTGCAGTTGGTTTATCTCCCTTTATCGTATCCTATATCTTAAAATTTTATTTAATTTTGTTCTTGCTTACTGTTCTTTTGCTTAACCATATTTTGCATTTTACTGTGACATTATTGTGGTGGCCTTTCTCCATCCGATGTTGACTGCAACTTCTCTGTGATGCAGGACTGTAAAGTATATTTGTGTGGTACAAAACAGGATTTACTAGATACACATAGCCGAGCAGTAGATCAGTATGATGCAAATGATTATGCAGAATCCATTGGAGCAAAACTGTTTGAGACCTCAAGCAAATCAGGAGATGGAGTTGGTAAGCTATTTGTAATACGTATCTCAATAAAAACTTAGGCATGGTTGAAATTAAGATTTAAGGGCCTTAGTTTACTACCCCATCGCTGTAGTAGCATTATTTAAGTTTGTTTCATTGTTGTTTTCGGGTATAAATTTTTTTCGTGCATGCCCACACCAGTAATTTCTACGACTTGCAAAACAATTACCAATTACTGTTACCCATGCGGTATATATCATTGATTTTAAAAGTGAGCAAATGTGGAGAAGTAAAACTAAAAGCTGTTTAAGTGGAGATTGAAAGCTGACAAATTACCTTGAATAAAAATGGCCTCTTTTGTCCTCTTAGTACATGTATTAATAATTTTGATGTAGCGTAACTTGTGAGCATTTTCAATTTAGTTGCCTTTGTTTTGTTTGTATTGTGAAACACCGATGTACGTTGTTTATTGTCCGTAAAGCAGCATAAATATGACCTTTAACAACCAGGAATCCCACGGAATGATTTTACTCTCTGTGGGTTTTTTCTTGTATTTTACTTTTGTGTGAGCTCCTTTGTGGTCACGGAGTTTAGCATTGTGGTCTGTCAGAGGGAAAAGAGTGTTTCCGGTGAGCCCCCGTCTTTATTTTATATCTCCTCCCATCATGCTTTGCGGGACGGGAAAAGGATCTAATCTTGGTTAAATCAACACGATGAAAGGAATCGAATAACAGGTTGTCGTTGGTTAAGGGGACGTAGGTTGGATGGGGGCAATGACAGATCGGAAACAACAGGTTGGATTAAAATCGTAGTTATTGACCTTGATTGGACAATAGTAGTCATTGTACTATTATCCGTGACGTATCTCCAAGGTTCTTTTGATTATCCTAAGTGCGTACTGTGTCGTCTGTGGAAAATATTTCCTAATGGTTCTTGTAAGATGCTATGAGTTGTTAATAATGGCTGATCTGTACAAAATTTGATAGGAGAGAATACGTGATCTACACAGATGTTTTTTGTTTGGGGGTATCATAAAATAATTCTTGCTTAATAACTTTGTCCAGTAACTAATCTGAACTTCGTCTTTGGTCAGCTGTTGGATTCTTCAAATGGATGAGATGTCGCCATCGTGCCATTTATGTTTTTGCTTCGTTGACGGCTTCTCATAAATTTTGGGTTGGAACTCTGCTGAGACTCATCAGACCTCAACCTCTCTCCCCATTTCCTTACCCAGGTTTGGGACTGGTGTCTAGGGTCGACAGCGGAAACAATAGTTTTCACGTCAAGACCTCACACATATCAATAACAGTTAAAGGTGGAAACTGTGAGATGGGAGTGGCATGGCATTGAGTTGCATGAAACTGCCCACTCAAGAAGTTTCTTGGTATCGATGAAAGCTTGTTTTGCCCGTGTATTCACTAGTGCGAGAAAGGAATAGGAAAAATACAATATGGCAAAAACTACCTAGTCAATGGATGGCTCGTGTATTGGTATTCAGGTCTTAGAACGGAAAGAGATTCAAGTGTAGATCAAATTGCCAATGAAGGTGAAGATAAAAGCCAAAGAGTACATTAAGAGGCATGTATCGTCGTGAAGAATCAAATAAGAACATGCTACCAAAAGAGTTACAAGAAGCCTGGAATGATATCTATCTATCTTTTTATATTTTGGAATCTGATGAAGAAGATAACGATACTCTGTCACCTTTAAAGCAGCAGCCTTTGCAGTAGTGAGTGACGATAAATTCAAGAAATGGTGTTTTAAGATAATTCAACCAGCTACTTTCACAGTCCCTGGGCTGTAACACGCTTTTTTGACTGTGTGAAGAAAACAGGATTAAGATGTCCCGTTGATTGAAGTTGGGCAGAGCTAGTGACATTTTTTTCAATGTTTTCTATGCATCTGTACCGTTGCAGAAAATGGATTCCAAGTGTGAAGTACCTTTTCTGAGACAATGTACCAGAGGCTCTACTCTTCTAGTGGTCATATCTTTGAAACGTTCATGTAATTGTTTACGTCGTTTTCCTAGAAAATAGTAGACTCAAATCGGGCCTTACAAAACAGAGACCAAGTTTAAGATAAGGCCAGTTAAGTCTAAGTTAGGCTTTTATCTTGGAGATAGATACCTATGACACTGTCCGAAATCTGTCGTGGTGGTAGTTCTCAATAAGAACAAGATTATCGCATCATTTTCAAAGGAAAAGCGATTTAGTTGGTCAAGACTTTTTGCATAATCTATGATGTTCTATAGTCAGATATTCCATCAGAGTTCTTCTACAAGGTAATTTTAAGTGAAAAGAAAGATAGTAGGACCTGGACCCATTGGACACAGGTGTTTCCTGCCTGGAATTGGAATAGATTGTCAAGTTGTACTTGAATGTTGACACGGAAGGAAGCTTAAAAAGCTCTACTGGTCCAGTCTGTCTGTGTGAGCGGTCGTTTATACATTGGAGAACATGGATGTCTCAAGGGCTTACATGGGATGTTGCTGACAGTGCCTCTTTGTGACCTTTACTGTGAGGAAAACAAAGCCACTTTTTAATGTAAACTTTATGATTTCTCTAGAGCTTGTTTGGAAGTTGTATGGGTCAACTGTGCTGTATTGCTGTTAATGTTCAAGTTATTTCAATGTGTTTAAACTTTGAAGCTCTAACTAGTGGAGTGTCTCCAACAGTAGGTGAGAGAGAGAGGGATTGTGCTTGACATTTTTGCTCCCCCCCCCCAAAAAAAAAAAACCAAAAAAAAAACAGGGATGTAATGTGCGCCATTATAAATTTAAGGTAAAAGATCAGTGAGGCGGGGAAAGTCCTGAAACCACTTGTCAAGTGTGCTATAATAACTATATCTTATTTTCTTCCTGAGAACTTTAGGGGTGAAAACACATTCTTCTCTCACGCCTGTTGTATTTTTGCATTTGTAATCTTTAGTGCTAGAAGTTCTATTGCAAGGACTGCTATGCACATTTGACAAACAACCAGGCATCAACACGTGAGTCAAACTCAAACAGTGGCATGGTTCTCCAGGGTTTTCTAACAAACGGACACCACCCCATTCTCAAACATGCTTGCAAAAACCCGTCAAAGGTGTATTCCGACAAAAAATACCAAAGATGCAAGGTTTTGAGTTTCGAGGTTCCAGTCTGGTCAGCCTCGTGTGCGAGCGGTCGGCAATGCAGCCCCACTTCGGTGCAAAACAGTAATTCCCGAAGATTACTGCTTTTAAGATGCTTACTCTTAAGACGAGCGTCAGTACATACAATTTCATTTAGCTTCAAATGGTATTCTGTAGACCTAAAGTGTTGAGAGTGTTGCCTTGAAATGTTTGAAACTCGAGAAGGAACCATTGTTTATCAAGAATAATCATACATTATTCTTAGTCTGATTGAGGGATATCACGAGGGTCATTAGACATGGGTTTTAAACATTTAGTTTTGTATCTTCGTTTAACTAAGTTATGTTTAATTTGCTCTGTGCAGTAATACGACTAATGAACTGATTTTAGAGGATGTTTGCCAAGACAATGATTTGATTATTACATCCTGATTGTTTATAAGTTATTGTGGTATAGTTCTCTGGCTTATTTAATTGCCAACGAGTTTAACAACAGCCTCTCCTTTGTCACGTACTTGAATTTACCAGTTGAGGAGTCTGAAAAATTGGACACTTTTCTCTGAGTTCTTGTTTATCCACCTTTCTTAGAGGAAATCTTTCAAGAAATCGCTAATACATTTGTCAGAGAACCAGAAAGGACCACATGTACGTATAGTTTGAAATGCATTGTCTTTCGTTCCTCCTGACAGTTATAACTTTTCATTGTTTGTAGATCTTCCCATTCATATTTCTCACGAGTAGAATATTACCACATCATCCTAGGTGAGAAATGTTGCATTCGGTCATCTCAACTCTTTCATGAAAGTGAGAAAACTTGAAAATGGAATAACGATGTAGTATGCGTTAACAAGTGTATATTGGGATGAAATTACGTTGTGGCTACTATCCACATCATTATCGCGCTTAAAAGGTCATGGTGCTTGGTTCTTTAAAAAAAGAAGTGAAAAGAAAACGCCAAAAGAATTGGGAAGCCACAAAGCTCTTAGTACGTTTACCAGCTAGTGTCGTCTCGTGCTAATTTACACAAAATTAGCCCTACGTTTTCGTCGCCGAAATGGAGTTTAAAACTGACCATGTAGCCTGTAAATCAAGTCGTAACAACCAGGGTCTAACTGTTAGCTGCACACTTAATTATGATTTTTGTCTCTTTTTGTCTATTTCTTTATTTTCGTTATTTTGTATACTTCTTTTTTGCTTTATATACTTCTCTAATTTACTATAATCTCGATTCTCGTTGGCCATTATCATCTTCTCAAATGTACCTTATGATATCTTGCAATGATAATTATGCACAATATATCATTTTTGTATACATTATTTCATTTTTAGTCATACCAGATCAGGATAAAATTGTTCTTGGTCAACAACAATCATCCGAAAAGAACCAAACTTGCAGTGGATGCACCGGGATTTTAAATTGGAAATAACTTGCTATTGACCTGAACAATGTACTAATGACCTAAGGCATCTTAATTGCTTCTGTGAGGGATTACGTACACAGTTATGTGATCACTTTTTGACATGAAAGCTGAAACTAGTATTAAATTGATATTTTGCTCAACGACTCGTTCCATGGGAATGTAATCTTTTGCAACTTTTCCTTGAATTTGACACTTTTTAGCTGCTTTGTATCAGTTTTCCAAAAATAAAGGTGCTCTTCATTTTGGATTTTATTCGCGAAAATGTAGGGGTAACATACAGAGCCGCCGAGAGGTTTAAGAGGCTCTGGGGGCAATTTGTCCCCCGCCCCCTTTCCCTTTCTTCCTCTCGGCGGCTCTGCTGGCATATAACTAATAAAGTATAGAATGTGTATCTTTACAATCCTTTTAAAGACGAGAACAATCCAGCCGCGAATTCTTGTCCTAGAAGCCTTTAGTTATGAGACAGTGGTTTATATGATGTTCAAACTAAAAATAGTTATATTGTCTTGTATTTGTAGTGTGTGTTCTTTGCATTTCATTGATGTTGCGAATATAGATCAAGTTCAAAACAATGTGGATGGGTTTATTTCATCTCTCTTTGTGTGTGTTTTTGTAAATGGTTAAAAGCAAATGTAATTAAGCCGTGTCGTTCATCCGGACACATGACATAATGCAATTTCAGGATTTTGCACGCTGTAAAAATGATCGTTTTTTCACGGAGGTGAGGTTAGGGGTGGATTAGAAGTACGGGAAATTCTTTCATTTGCCTATGCAAATGGCCTCGTGAGTCAATTTACCCACTGCATGAAAGGATTGTATTTCCTTTCTTTCACGTGTGTTTGTATCTTACTTCAGTATATGCTACTTTTGCGTTTATCGTGTATTTCATCAAATAGGAAAATAATTCAAGTGATACAGAAGTTGAAAACTATTTTAGTAAAAGACTCGCGAAACATTTCATCTGTTGGTGATTTTTATACCTGATTAGTGTATGTTCTGTCTTTGATCAATGAAAGGAAGAAAATATAAAATTGGTGAACGGCCAGGCAGTATAAGAACAACTGGAGTAAAATAAGGAAGTCCTGTCTTCGGAGGTTTTGTTTATGCTCTTATTGTGAATCTCCTCAAAAACTAGGCCTTCAATACTTATACAATATTCTAATAAACAGCTACAAAGCATATGTCATGTTTTTGCTTAGATTTATAAGACGTGAGCAACCGCTTGTTGAAGTCTTGGAGTTTTGCCGAAAGAAGATTGTTTGAATGATCTTTGATCGATATGGTTTAGGATGGACCTTGTCACTACGTTACCAGCCAGAGAGAGTATGCCAGCGGATGGTAATTTGGTTCCGTTTTGGGAAGGAACATATGTTTTAGAGGGGACTATTATCCTTTTGCTTCAGGTAAATTCACCTGCCTGGCATTGGTTTCTGAATGGAATGAATTTTCTTTTTCTGTATGGGCTAAAATGTCAAGTTGCAAACATTCAACGAGGTGGGAAACAAATATCGTATTGTAAGATGACAACTGACAGAATATTAACTGATAACTTCATTCAGTGTGAATTATCATTATGGATCTACTTTGTGACGTCTACAATAAACGTTATGGCAAGCCATATGTGGGTAATGGGACATGTCGCTATTCCATTCTTTTTGCTTTGTACATAAATCAAAAAAGTACTTGTAATTGAATAATTTGTTCTTGGCAATCTATTTAAACTCTAAACATAAGCAGTAATACTTTTCGGGCCGGAGTGTTACAGACCCCTACAATTTGGAGGTGTCAGACAGTAAATGTCTGTGTCTCTTACTAGTATTAAGCTTTGACTTTCGTAATCTACTAACAACATATTTTTTTAATTCATTGATACTGAAAACCAATATGCTCAGTTATCACAGAAGTAGTTTTCAATTTTTCTCGGTATCATATTTCTTTGAAAAGTCAAGCATTCTGGATAATCAATTGCAGTAATCACAAACGTGTATTTGTTGTTTTGCTTCGGATCATGTAAATGTTTACCCTGAAGTTTAGGAATGAAACTTGCTTGCTTAAAGTAAGCTTTGTATGGATGAATCTCCCAGCTCAGTTGATTAATCCACCGTATATACCAAATAACAGCGTAGCATGAATTGTCCTAAGCATACTCTAACCATGCTTAGGACCCTGTACAGCTGACTTTCTTTAGCAAAAACCCGTCAGTTATACAATCGTTTACCATGACTTGCACAGTACAAGCAGCACAGGAAGAGATATCAGTTGAGTCAGTTTAAATAGTCTAAGGTAACAATTTAAACAAAATATACATTCTCTTGAGTACAATTTAGTAACAGTAAAGAAGAAAGAAATAATATGGATGACATAAGAATTATATGGATAAGGTCTTTTTAAGCGTTTGTCAGCGTTAAAACACTCGCACCAGGACAAAGATTATTTTAGTTTTCCCCAATGAAGGGGTTAAAGGGTAATTGGAAATAGTTCTTGACAGGCATAGTAGATGGTTCAGTATCTGAAAGGCATACAGGTGCAAAAGAATTTTCTTGGAACTATTGGGAGTACCTTCAAGCCTCACCTAATAGCAACAAAGAAAGTCAGTAATTACAGATATGTTTTAAAGCTCCAAAGCAATTCCTTCTGCAAAATTGCATTGAAATTCGAAGGGTGTCAGACAAAAAAAGCTTTTAAGTATGTTTTTAGCGCATTGTCGCAAATTTTGAAGTCGATTTTCAAGTTCTGTACCACAAAAACATTGTTCAAATTCCTTCTTCCCTCCCTTGTTGCATTTCGTTGTCTCCGTTGCAGTTATAATGGAAAAAAGAAATAAAGGTACTCATCAGGTAATCTTCCGTGTATAGCATTACTCGTCAGGTTTTCCGGGTCTCTGTTTTTGCCGAGGAATGTAGGAGACTAATGTTCTGTACTTACCTTGAATCAGTGCCGTAGCCAGACTATCTGTGTAGCGCATGCTTATTACCTATGAACATATTTAGGGCATGCTTCATAAATTTAAGGCCCCTAGCCCCCTGCTCTGCCGCCGCTGCGGGGTGATCCGGAGAAGTTCTATAGACTCCTCAGTTTTTTATTAAAACCATTCTCAGAAATTTTAATTCAAGATATTATTGCTTTTAGCTTTAATCGATCAAAAAACGGACTTCGAGTTTGTACATTTCTACTTCTTCAATTAAGATTTCTCGACCTAAAGGAACATTGACAACCTAAAGAGCAATAAAACTACATACTGCGTAATAAAAAAAGCATTCAAGACTTAACGTAATGATTGACCAAAGCTGAAGAAGGTGTAAAAGAGACTGTTTCATAAGCTTGGCCGTTGTCTCAAGGCAATGAAAAGTAGTTCAAAAAGGATGTCCAGAACAGGTATGTCAGAATTTCAGCTTTCGAGGCTTTTTGCTCCACTCAACGGAAAACTCCTCAAAAGTCATACTCTTCACGATTTCTTTCTCCAGGTACAGATGGGCAAAGCTACACTCTCTATAAGGTGATTGACACCTTCTCTTCGGTGAGTCAATGTGACTTTGAGCGGAAAAGGGACATTCAACTAGGGCACTTGCATAACCCATAGTGATCACTATATGGTAGAGCTGTATCAGAATCATTGCAGTACCTGAATAATTCGCTTTCAGTGCATGAAAAACATCAAAAACATCAGCCGATTGTAGATTTTTTATGAGCTCCTGAATGATACTTTGTGTATTTTACACTCGGCACTCAGAACCCCTAAGTCATCATTTTTGTCAACCAGAACTCTAGAGATGTTTGGTATGGTCAATGCGTAATCAAACAGTGGGTTTAAAACTGAGGTATCGAAGAACTTGTCAGATTTAGGATGTAGCGCATCCATTGACTTCCACAGTAGGACGTTTCCCTCATTGAATCGAGCTTTGAATTCACTCAACTCAACCAGAACTGATCTTACTTGGATAGCAACATCCTGCTCCACATCTGAAGGAATAAATGAGTCAACAACAAAGCCTTGCAATGCCAAAGGAACTTTTCTCTCTCGTCTTACTCGTCTGTGTTCATTGCAATACTGTTCTGAGAGGAATTCAAGATCATCAGTTATTTTCTTAGTGCTGTACAGATCACAAATGTCAACCACTTGTTTTTGACACTCTTCAACAAGCCTTATGCTAGAACAGATATTAAACGCTTCAAATGCTTCTTTTCCAATGTTCAAAACCACAAGTATTTCCTTCAAAATTTTGTTGAAGAGAATAAATGAGCCACTGTACACCTGATGGTACAGACCAATTGATATGTTTCGATTCTCAACAGACAGATTTCTCGGTTGAAGTAGAATGTAAGCAGCTGACAATATTTCCAAGTTCTAGGTCAATTGCCTTAATACTGTAAAGTTGTCCCGACCATCTTGTGTCTATCAAACGTTTCAGCGCACGTCTATCATAAAACTTTGAAATTTCGTGAAGTTTAAAATTTTTGTATACACTGGAGGCCGTATCATAATGGTCATTGATGAATGCGGAGTTTTTCTATGAATCACGGACAATCTGTGGTAAAAGCAGTGAACATAAACAACCAGACGTTCAACATGCTTGCTCAGAAGCTGTTGGATACCAGCATTGACACCTTTGAGCAATGGCAAGTAGTTCTGGTTTGATTTGGAATAAAACTTGGGGAAACAAATTCAGAAAAACTGCACCATGAACGTCGTCTGTATCAAACTCGGTTGTTTCGTCATTACCACGAAAAGGAAGACCATTTGTCCCTAAAAGTTTGACAACAGTGAAAACTGACTCCACCCATACTTTATGTCCTGGTACACATCCAAGCACAAGATTGTTGACCAACTTGCACTCTTTGCCGCTTCTCATGGTCCTTCCACATTTTTATTTCATTGTAATGAGTTTGAGAGTTAGCATGTCTATTCAGCCCTTTCGTGGTTGTTGTTGCCACGTTCCACTTATTCCACCCCGTGTGCATCCATTTACATTCCTTTGAGTCGGTAGGTGCACATATCTGGCATGCAAAACACATAACAATATCATAACCCTCTATGTATTCAAGCCAGGGATATTTGTCGTACCAAGTGCATTGAAGCCCCTCAATTGACTGCCAAACATCACTTTGGGATACTTGGACAGACGAGGTTGTATCGGTTTGTCCAGTGGCAATTGTTTGACATCAAATGATGAAGAAATCTGCGTTGATGAAGAACTAACATCAACATTGTCCACATCAATGCCAACATCGACATCCTCTGCCGTTACACTGCAATCTTCGTTTTGCAGAAGTCTTTTTGAAAATTTCCTGATGTCCATTTTCAAACTACATGATGTAGAATCTGCAGATTGATAACAAGAAACACCACAGTAAGACATTCGAAATTCGAATTCCAAGAAGCTGGGATGAATTTAATTATCCAATCTATTTTTAGGGAAGGTAAAGCACCCCACCCTGGTATACAGTTTCTTACTTATGAAATCCAATACATCACAAACCTGTAAAACAGCACAACACAACACAAAGCAGGCCAAACAGATTTTGTTGACAGTGATTTAGCAACATGGCAGGGCAGTTGAAAAACGAAGAAATACCTAAATTTCACTTTAACGAGTGCTGAATACAGCGCCCCTGCTCACATTGATTAACCCATTAGTGCCTACTGCACCCTCGAAGGGTGCAAAAGTAAAATTTCTTTCATATTTATTTCCCTCGGTTATATGGTTGATAGCTTGAATTTTCATTTGGAAGAAAAATCTACCACCACGTATCACATTCATTGAGTCAAAACTGGATTCATTGAAATGTCAGTTTTGAAATAAATTGGCCTGAAATGTGAAAACCACCCTAAAAGTGTGAAACTTGTGAATATTGATGTCTTAAATATCGATACCTTTCCGCATATTTCTCTTTCGACGCCAGACGCCTATTTTAGGAGTGCCTCCCTGGGTACTTTTTACCAAGAACCTGAGGAAGAGCTTGCAACTAGAGTTTAGAATATTTCTAATCTAATGAAGGCTTTTTCTAATGATGTCAATGGATGTGTTGATGCATTTTTCTAATCTTTTCCGTTTCAACTCATGGGAGGGGGGTCTCAAGTATAGTCCCGGGGTGGATTTTCATATAATTTCCCAACCCTAGGGGTAGAGATTTTTCTATTTCAAAGGCATATTTTCCTCAATTTACTAGATTTAATGAGGAAAACGACAAAAGTTGTCATTTTGGTAAATAGAGTAACATTTGGGAGGAACGCGTTTAGGGGAAAATGGCCAGTAAAGCGATAAAAACGTCCCTCCCAGGGGAACAGGACTTCCCAAAATTTTTTGGTGAGTAGGGGTGGGGGTAGGTACGGGAAAGAGATTTGAAGGGCGCATTAAGAATATATTTAGGGGTGAGGTGGGAACTTTAAGAAAACGTGGATGAAAAAAGTCGTGGCAAAATAAATTAAGCTGTTCTAAAGTCAGAATTTAAGCACAGTGATGGAAGCCTTTAACGTTTTAACCTGGAATCGCAACTTTACAATAAAATACCTTTGAAAATTAAACATAGACATCACTGTATTGAAAATTAAACATAGACATCACTATATTTCGACAATAAAACAGCACCACAATCACCACAAATCATGAAAACCAAACAGGACCACAATCATGAACATGAAGCTCAGCCTGAAGTACCAGACACACCATATATGGTCATGACAACTCAGGAAAAAACATGCGGGATCAATATGAATTGGACGTTACCACAGGCACTCGTAGAAACCAGGTGTCTCTAGTTAACTGCACTTCAAAATTTTCAAATTTAGGTGTGCATATTTGATATCTTGGAAAAGATATATGGAACAGGGTATTCAACAAGTCTAAGAAATGCTCCGACACATTTCAAAACTCTAGGACAGACTACCATAAACTAGGGGATGCTATTTTACCTTAAAGTCCACTTCTAGAGGATGCTAAGCATACCAAGCACCCCCCTGGCTACGGTACTGCCTTGTATGCATTGTATGAATCTACAGGGTAATGATGCAGTGAAATGATGCAAAGAGGGGGCATTCAGGCCAGTTTAAATTTCTTGGAAGTGTAGGCTTGATATCTTCTTAATTCTACCATTCTTGCATTTGGAACTGCTGATGATGTTGCAAATCATGGGGCAACAACCATATTTTCTTGGTTACAGACATCTGTAATTGTATCAGCAGA
This sequence comes from Chironex yamaguchii, assembly GCA_024741275.1. Taxonomy (NCBI): domain Eukaryota; kingdom Metazoa; phylum Cnidaria; class Cubozoa; order Chirodropida; family Chirodropidae; genus Chironex; species Chironex yamaguchii. Next base: position 5,261 of record JANTCA010016476.1, on the reverse strand, counting down.
GGGTGAATTAAACGTGGCGTCCATAATTTGATGCACATAGTATAAAGGTAAGTGTCGTCTACACAGAATTTACTTCATTTGACCTGAAACATGCTAATGCTTCTAGCTAATCGACACAATATTTCTGTGCTGAACTGTAGAGGTGCTTGCAGTGAAAAACATCCTTCTAAGCTTATAACCATGTGTAAAACATTCCAGAAATTAGTGAGTGAATTCGAAAAGCGTTTGCAGAATGAAATTTAGTACACAATTCCTAATTTCCTGGTTAAATGGTGTCTGCTTACTGCAGTACTCTTGTTGACACTTCAGAGGTCAACATATAACCGAACGCTGCCAATTTTTCTGTCAAGCAACAACTATGGATGACACATAGTAGGAGCTATTAACTACGTCGATATCATTAAGAATCCATTGACTTTTGGTGGCTACTTCATAACGAACATTTACTGAAAGACAATGTAATTGTTAAATAAAGGGTTAAGCATTTGACATTTAGCAAGTTATTAGCAAGCTTGTATAAGGCTCCATATACCCACCTAAGGACAGAAAACTGACGAGCAGACTTCAGTGGTGGTGATCTGAAACTTAAGGTGTTTGTTGGAAGAAAAAGGTAGGACAACTTTACTATCGATCTGTTAGCACCTGTTAGGTAAATCTGAGAGGAACTCTTTCAAAAGTTGTTGCTTCTACGTTTTTTTATTTTTCCGGTAGATATGGTCTATATTTAGTAGATATGGTCTTTTTGAAGTTTAAGGAAGGACAATCTTAAGTTTACCGCCCAGTAGCGCGAAGGCCTGGCTTTCAAAGAAGACAAAGGAGATGGAGAGGTAAGGTGGTTTGTTTTCCTCCGTATGTAGTTTGTGTTTTTGTTCTTGTGATAAAATGTGATATCAAAATTATTTTACCTAATACTGCATTAGATTCCCAAAAGTAATTAATTATTGGTCAAGGTAAACAAAAGCGGGAACAAATGTTTCTGTACCATTTTATTGCTATGTTTGAGACCTTTTTATTCTAAATGGCTCAAACACTTGCACTTCTCTTTGATGAAATTGCAGCTTCTTCCTTAACTTGTGCTACCATCTGTCGCCAATCTCGCGATTTTTCCTTAGTCTTGTCCTTACCTTAATTTTTCCTTATTTGACCCCCAGTGTTCCTCAAGGAAAGGCATGACCCTAGATTATTTGCTTAATGTTGATTTCTGTAATGGTGTGGCCTGTTTCTGGTGTAATTACACCATTGCAGAGTGCATATGCTTTGTAATCATGTATGGCTTGCAGAAAGATCAAAGGGTCTATATTTTTAAATTACTCAAGATTTAAAATTATCACTTTTGTGATGACAAATGCTGTATCAAGATTGATCAGCATCTAGAATTTCCTTTTGTAAAACCTATAAATTTCTATGTATTCTCCCAAAGAATGATTCTTAAAAAAAGAGACAAATTCCCCTATTGTTCATTTTACTTACCGTTTCATCAAATTTGTCACAACTAAACCAAGGTGCTGAAATTAGGAATATATTTTAACTAGGTATTTTGGATATTCCTTGCGATTTTTCGACACTTTCTTTGTTTCTAATGACTGCAAGCAAATTTTTCTGTAGCAAATACTGAGTTAGCAAGCACTCTTCCCTAAAACTCTATGGTTTTGGTCCATACCCTCAATAATTGGGAGCACCTGCTGCATAAGTTCATGACCCAGCAGCAACTGACCAGTGCTGATATACAAAGCACAGTTAGTGCTGACATTTTCATCAGCAATGAGTAATATAATTTGATCCAAAAATTGAATGTGCATAACTTTATAGCCAGTTAGTAGCACATAATATTGTGTCAATGGAAAATGCAAATAGCAAGTCTCATATTAGACGTTATCCATTATTGAAACTGATGCATCAGTGTCAAACATAAAGATCACTGGATGACATTCTACAGATACTGACATTGGATTGAGAAGAATGGTCCGAGCAAAGAAAATACATACAAGTTCCACTAGTGATAAGTCTGAGAAAAGTAAGCGTTTTCTTACAGCAATATGTCCTTTGACCAAATGATATTTTGACCCAACAAGGAGCAAACTTTATTGGCCTGCTGGCACATGGCAATCAAGTCTTGAAAACAGACAAACGTAGGGTGGCAGACAAAGACAATGAATTAGCCATAAAATCCACTAGGCAAGACAGTTTGTGTGTGGTCAACTCTAAACAAGCACAATCGAATGCTACACCTGGTAAAGCATAGTAATTATATTCCTCCAATAAAGTCACTAAAACTACTAACCGAAAGTTAGCTCATACCAGTGATATCTTAAGGCAACTCTCTAGCATCCACAAACTGGTGACAACTGACAATTGGTGGATTTAGCCATAGATTTGATGAAAAGAGGCTCAGAGAGCATAAAATTTAGCAAAATCAGTTTCCAAATGCATATGAATGGCAGTATCAAATACATCAGTACTTCAAATGATAACTGACTATCAGCTAGCTCCTCTGCAGAACAGTTCATCAAACACATATACATACGAAAATTTTAGCAATGCATAGCAAAATGCACAATAGCAATGAAAATTAGCAGTTTTTGCTAAAGACTACTTCACAAACATAATTTACCCTCAGCCTTTTTGTCCAATTTCCTTCAATGAATATTTGAAACAAAGCAACATGTGTTTACACAAATCATCTGTGTTTACAAACACTTTGAAATGTCTCACCGATGATTTGTACACCCATCTCGAGAAATTCTACCATTTTCCTTGATGCATAGTCTCAACTATAGTTATTACATAGCACCTTCTGTCTTTATCTAGTAGAGTTTTCAACTTTAATTCAAAGGTCCTTACTTTAGATTTACTTTTAAAATTCATCTCTAACCTGAACTGAGTCGACACATGCAACTGTACATTTCAAAAAGGGAGACCAAGTATTCAATTTTATATATAATCTTCTCAACAAGAAAACAAAGCATCAACAAAAGTCTCTTCCTTTTAAAAATTTATGGATGGCTGTATGCAAGGATATCCAGAGGGCTTTCTTGCAGCCATTTTATATTTTTGTCTTTGTTGTTATCCACTTTCTTGATAAAAATGTCTCATGCCACCACACTTACAATATTATATACTTCGAGATAGCCTTTTGGTTGATGGCCACTGTTAGTGCTTTGGGATTCACCCCCTCTACCATGGCCATGTCTATGATATTTGTCACCATGGCCATGTCTATGATATTTGTCAACATGGCCATGTCTATGATATTTGTCACCATGGTCACAGTAGCCTCCTAACACTAATCCACTTTCACTACCTGAGCTCATACTTTGGGTTATGATTGCACAGGAATTGTGACAACTAAGCTTGATGCATTGTATCAGTTACATCATACTCTATTGATTTATACATGCAGGATGATAGAGTTTGCCTGTTACTTAGTTATTAAGCCAATTATCTGGATTCCCCTATATGGCATATGCCAAATTTAAAAAGGCAAAATTTCTTTCATATTTGCCTGTATGCTGCTAGTTATGTCATCTGATTGCATTAGCCCTAATACAGCTTAGTCAGACAAGAGAGTGTGTTAATTAGACTTCATCAAACCATTACTGCAAACTTTACTTCTATTCGTCACATAAGGCCAACCTGTCTAACTTTATATGGAACAAGTGGAATCTCTGATATATGGATGTTTTACAGAGATAAAATACATGCCACATAAAAGGAGGCATACTTGGTTAAAATTATCATGGAATTTTTGCTACTTCACAGCATGCAGCTATCATATCCCACAAACATTGGAGGGGAAGAGTAAATACTTTATAAGTACATTAGGAAGTTAATACTTTGCTACTAAATTTGTGTAGAATTTAATTGTTCTCAGCAGAGATTAACCTATATGTCTAAGCAAAAATGTTAAACTACAAACTATAACAAAACAAGCTTCACCTCGATACTAACTTTGATAAGATTTCAAAGACAACATTCTAAAACAAGAATTTCATCTTTGATCAGCCATATGAATGGTAGGTGTAAGAAATCGTACCTTGCAGCTATAACTATTTGGTATGTAGTACTTACTGAGCGCATTAACAGTTTAACAATGGCAATCTAAAAGGTTCACGATAACCTGAATATAGTCACAGTATGAAAATGCAAGACACCTAACAATAAATATGTATTTATTATTGATGTATTCTCTAACTTTGGGATGCAGAAAATAAGGTCATAATATCATTGTACAAAGTTAGTCTTTGCTACCAAAATAGAAATTTGCAAAATCAAGGGTACAGATCTCCACAATCTACCACCATCCAGGTGCGTGTTACATATAGGTCATTAATATTTACACAAACTACTGTACATAATAAATTACAGGAAATTTGTTTCCAGTTAACATTGCAAATTTACAGGACTGGTCAAATTGCATCTAAACTTTGCATCCTGGTCAACTTTCTCAAGTTTTTTTGTCTTACAGTTCACCTTTAGATCCTTGTTGTTTTTTAACTCCTTTATAAATTTTAATATCTGTTTTTTCATCATAATGTATTAATTCCACGTGGAATTTCTGCTGCATTAGAACAAAGAAGTTCTTGTCGCGTTGGTACCTGATCTTGCAAGCAAGAAGTACTTCCGTATTTTTTCCATCAACCAAAAATTCTAAAGTTCTTAATAAGTCAGGGAAGGTGTCCTCCAGATAAATAATATCGGCGCCAATGACATAGTCCCATTTTCCTTTTTCTTCTTCCCATTTATCTAAATTCTTACCCCATTCTAACGTCCTTATTGAATATTCCCCATTGAATTCTAAGTTACGATCTACATTTTCCCGAGTTACATTCAGGAATTCCTGTTTTTCGGTGAAGGTAGTAAACGCACCTAGCTTTACAGCTGTCATGCCAGCAAGGCCTGTTCCTGCCCCGAGCTCTATAACTCGTTTTCCCCGTAGTTCCGCGGCAAGAAATTTCGACAAAAACATAGACAGGACAAATGCTGCATCCCACACGACAGCAGCAACACCAGCGCCATTCCAGTCCTGTTGAATAATAAACTTCTGTCCGTTTACGTCTAATTCTCGAACTGATTTCCTAAAAAGTCCAAGTGGGGCGGTTTCAGAGTACAGTACAAGCGCCATCTTTGCAAACAATTCTATTGCTGAAGTTCTACCATAGAAATTATATTTCTATGAGTTCTACACAATGAGATATAAGAAAAGCTAGAGGGTCAACTCGAGGCCTCTCGCATGTTGAAACGTGAAGCCATCGAAACGACGT